>JAJMKN010000033.1:0-111179 GCA_030563925.1 Wickerhamiella sergipiensis
TGGCGAGCCTGCGGGGCCTGAGGTGCCTGCGGCGTGGCATGTGCCTGCGGCTGTGCCCGAGGCTGTTGGGCCGCGGCATGCGCGCCATCGAACCCGGCAAACTGACTGGTCTGCGCGGGCTGCTGCCGCTGCTGGGGCTGAGCTGGGCGAGGTTGGGCCGGACGGGGCTGCGACTGGGCCGGGCGAGCTGCGGCCGCCGGTCGGGCTCCCGCCGGGTTGCGCACGATCTTCTTGCGCTTGGGAACCTCCTCGCGCGGCGAATTGCCTGGCAGACCACCGGGACCAACATGGATAGTGCCGCTCTTGTAGGTGTCAAAATTGCCGCTAGTAGTATCCTGGACAAACTTGACCACTGCCGACTTCTTGGGTTTCTTGTGGTACGAGATCTGCGGCGAGATCGTGACCGGCCGGTTGAGCAGGCTGATGAGCTCGGTCTTGAGCGGCGTCCACAGCAGCAGGTCGCTGGTCTCCTTGGAGCTGGTCTCAATCGCGAACCAGTCGTCGCGCAGCGTGGACATGGCAATGCCCACAATGGCATTCACAGCCACCGTGCGCTCGATCGTATAGATGAGCCGGCCCTGCTCGACGTCGCCACGCACGGTGTAAAACGTCGTGGGAGTGAGAATGAACGTGCGGGTCAGCCGTTGCGACGACCGACCCAGCTTGGAGAAAAGCTGGTCGCCGCGGCCAGAAAAGATCACGGGGCCCTTGATGCCCACCGACTGGATCAGGTAGCCGCCGGCCGAGTTGGGGTCGTTGCACACCAAGTAGTCGCCGTAGCCCGTGCGCTCGCCCAGCAGCGAGAACCGGCGGCGCTGCTTCTTGCCGCCCAAAAAGCGGTCGTCGGGAGGCGGCAGTTTCGGTTCCTGGGCAATGCCCAGATACGACTTGCAGGCGTGCTGGATGACGAGAATGGCTTCCATGCGGCGCTTAAAGTGCCGCCGCCACGCCCGCTGGATCCGCGCCGCCATCTTGTGCCAGTACATGTCACGCATGTGCTCTAGCGCAAACAGCGTCTCGGGGGTCTTGATGAAAATCTTGGAAACGCCCATCTGCCACTCGCTGGACGGAATGCCCGCCGCCTTTAGAATCTCCAGCGTGGCGTCGCGCTCGCTGCCCTGCCAAATGTAGTCGCCAGCGTACCCGGTTTTTGACGACAGAAGGTAGAACCGCTCAACAAACTTCTCAAACGGCTGCCGCGACGCAAAGCCCGCGCGGCGAATGCGCACGTTTTCTTTGAGACCAAGGTACTTGACCTGGTGCAGCACCGCATTGGCCTCGAATTCGGTGGGCGACCGGTTCTGATTCGGCTTGATGGTACGGATATACGACGGCCGTGACTGGGCCAGCGTGTCCATGAGCTTGTTGGCGCTCTGCTTGATACGGTCACTGGCGGTGATACGGCGGCGGCGCCGCGATGCCGCCGAATCGTCGTCCTGCTGGAACGCTTCGGGGAACAGTCCGGCCAAAAACGGGTCCTGTGTTGCCGCCAGCAGCCGCGTCAGCGACTTGCCAATCTGGTCCTTGTTTTTGTCGGTCATATTGTCAATGTCATAGGTGACATCGCCGGCGTAATGCTTGACAATGAACTTATCGGCGCGCATCTGCAGGTGCGGGTTCGACGTGAGCATGTTGAGTTTCATGCCAAACGACTGGTCGGCGGCCGACGAGTCGGCGTGCGCGGTGGCACAGGCATCGTTCAAAACGGCGAAAACTCCCGGGGGCCGCACTTCTTCGATCAAATCGCAAACAATCTTGTTGTTAAAGTAGTCAATGGGCGTCCACTGGATTTGCTCGGCAACGTACTCATCCTGCTCTGTTTTCAAAGTGAGCTGGATAAAGATCTGCTGCAGCTTCTCATTGACATAGTTGATGCAGATCTGCTCAAAGCTGTTGTGCTCAAAGATCTCAAAGCCGTAGATATCGAGAATACCAATCGACTTTTTGGACTCGCCCTGCGTGACCAGCGACGTATTCACACGAGCCACGATCCAGTCAAACAGATTCGAGTAGATGGCCTTGGCCAGCGCATCGCGCACCGCCAGCGCCTGCACCTTGTTTAGCGTGGACTCAAACGTCTCGGCCGAGTGGCCAAAGCCACTCTCAATCAGCCGATGCGTCAGGGCCTGTTCAAGCGACTGGCCATCCACGCCCAGCAGATAGGCGGCAAAGTTTGTGACCGAGGTATCGGCGATCGAGGTGGTCGAGTCGTCGGCCTCGATAAACGTGACGTTGCCGATCCAGAGAATCGCTGCCAGCATCTTGAAGATATTGTCCTGCTCCTGCTGCGTCATTCCAATCACCTCCATGACCTTGATTGTTTCCTGGAACTCCTTGACGTCGTCGATGCCGTTTACAGACGTGCACTGCGACCGAGATGTATATGCATACACATCTGGGGTCTGCACGCCAAACATCTCGCGGTATCGCTGGGGCGCACCCTTTGTAAACTGATAGAAGATGTGGAAGCCGCGCTCGCCGCGGATCTGACCCACGACACGGTTCTTTTCCAGCAGGTAATTGGTGATGTGCGCACCCACGGGCTCGCTTTGGCCGTTGAAAAGAATCTCGAGATATTTGCCGTGGCGAGACGAGTTATCATTGCGCAGGGTCTTTGCACAGCCAAACGCTTCCAGAAGCGGGTTCGTAGCCAGGACCATGTCCTTGATCTTGGTGATCGAGGATGTGGACTGGCCCGACACGGCGGCAATATACTGCATGATACGCTTGGCGGCCTCGGTTTTGCCGGCACCACTCTCGCCCGAGATAATGACGCATTGGTTCTCATCGTAGGACTTCATGTTGTAGTACATTGACTCGGCAATGGCAAACACGTGCGGCGGCACCTCAAGCCGGTTCTTGCCCTGATAAGACTCCAGCACCTGCTCGGTGTAGATCCCCAGGTCTCTAAACGGGTTGACGGAGATCAGCACATGGCCAATGTATGTATAGATCAATCCTGCCTGGAAGCGGATCTTTAGGTTCTCGAGAATTGATTCATCAGACACCTTTGAAAGCAACGTGAGGTCACTGACGCCCACTTCCTTCTTGCGGGACGTATCGAACGTGGCTTTCTTCACACCGCCAGAGGCTTGCGCATCTCTACCAGTTCGGCGGCCGGGACGTCTTGTTACAGCCATTGTGGAATGGTAGATGGGAAATGGACTGGGATTGGGGTGGGTAAGTGGTAGGGAAAGGAGGCTTGGGCTCAGTGGCTGGGCAGTTAATTAGGTGAGCGGCCGTCCGCCGGTGGATCGGCTGCGGCTGCAAGTAGCTGTCTAGTTACTTTATATACATTTTCAGTCGGAAGAGAATTTTGATAACATCTCTGATAAGATTTTGGATCAGATTCCGAATCAGATTTTGAATCAATTCTTGTCCTAAAGTCCAGGACATTTTAATAGCACATTTAAATTGACATTAAGTGCACTTCAAGATTTGGTTTTACCTTCCTCTCGCAAGATGTTTTTCTTTTCTTCAATGTACAATGCCCGCATATCCTCGTACTTTTCATGAGCACCCCAATGGGCTACGCAGTCAATCACGTCCTTTTTAAGATCGGCACATTTCCACGAAAATAGGATCTGGTGCTGCTGGGCACAGAGCCCGAACTTGACAAACTGTTTCTTGCACTCCTCGTTGGCCTGGTCTTGGCACCGCTTGCGGATCTCCTTGTCTTCGTACGGAGCCAGAAACCAAGCGGGGATCGGTGTATCCACGGTATTTCCGAGCTCGTCTGCAACCACCATCTTAGTTGGGATGGTCTTACCGCTGACAAACGGGGCCTTAGAGGCGGCACTGAACGGAATCAGAGGAGGCGGACACGGACAGAAACAAGGGGAAAGAAACTAAAAAGAATAAGTAAAAAAGGCAGAGACTCGGAAAACAAACTTAGAGTCAACTGTAGGGAACCTATTTTGATTTGACATAATCTATCTAAACCCAAAGCCGCTGACGCGTTTGTCCTTTACCTACTGCATGAGCAGTTGAGAACGCGTTCCAACTGCGAAACAATAGAAAAAAAAAATGGATAAGAAACGACCACGAGAACCCAATCCACAACCATCCCGGCACGGCGAATTATCCGTTTATTTGGATAGCGCTGATAAACTACGCGCTACCCTGAACTCCAAAAGCCATGACCTGCAACGAGTAGCCAGTGTCCAGGCCAAGTACCGCCAAGCCATTGACCAAACGCGGCGGGCGAAAGAAGTCACTCGGCAAAGTTGCGTGGAGTTTGAGGAGTATTTAAAGGATGATATCGAAGCAAAACGGCGCGAGCTCGAGGAGCTCAGCGCAAGCGATATTCGACGCGACATCCTAGCCGCCCGCCAGACGCTTGCC
Source organism: Wickerhamiella sergipiensis (assembly GCA_030563925.1). Classification (NCBI taxonomy): domain Eukaryota; kingdom Fungi; phylum Ascomycota; class Dipodascomycetes; order Dipodascales; family Trichomonascaceae; genus Wickerhamiella; species Wickerhamiella sergipiensis. The sequence continues at coordinate 4,345 of JAJMKN010000033.1, forward strand.
CACCTCCAGCAAGAGTACCGGCTCTTGAAGTTGGAAAATAGCGAAAATGGCATCCGTCCCGAGCTGGCGGCTCAGAAGAGAACTGCTGCGCAAGTCCTGGCCGTCTACGAGAGCTTGCGGCTGGTCCAAGACGACAACCTCTCAGTAGAGGAGCGATGGCAAGTGACCCGCACGCTTTCAAGTAAAACGCAACCCGCAATCCGCAACTACGATCCTGAGAAAAACTAGGAGGCTGAAAAGAGGGCTGAAAAGAGGACTGAAGAAAGGCCTGTATTTATTTGTATTTTATTAGCTGTACTATACCGGTGGTGGAACCTGTTCCAACACACTCTCGACCAGCACTCGCGTGTCCCAATTATCGATCCAAAGGGTAGCAACCTGCTCGTTTCCGCCCCATTGCTGGCTGGGCTCGTTAGCAGCGGCCACTAACTCGATCTTCATGGGGATCAGTTCAAGCGCAGCCGCAGCTACATCGGGAGGAGTTGCGTACTGCCGCTGCTCAAACACACAGAAGGCCCGCACAAGTAAGTTGAGATCCTGCACAACTTGCGGTGACACACCGCCCTTGACCAGCCGATGGCTGCGAATAAACACTATAAGGTCCTCCATGTACCTCATAACATCGCCAATGATCCTGACCGAGTCGACCTTGGGCCTTAGCGACGTGATGACGCTCGCATGCGGAGCGGCCGGAAGGCTCATTAGCGGGGTATCTGGGTCGAAATCCACGGTCTTTTCAAACAAAATGGCCAGCCTCATGTAGCGGATAATGCCATGCTGGTGCCCGGTGGCTATAAATATGGTGTCGGCCAGCGACACATCGCGAATTCTTTTATGATGCAGAGCCTCTACCAGTCGTAGCTGGATCTCCTCTTGCAGTTCGTGCAGGTTCGAAAGCACTATGCCGGTATGGGCACTGAGGCCAATGTCTTGTTCGAGCCTCAGCCAGGATGTTTTCTCAGTACAATGGATCACCGCGCATGGCTTGCCTAGCAACGATTGAAGCGCAGCACAGGTGTGCACCTCTGCTTCCGATTTGTGTTTGCTGGAAATCAGCACTGGCCGTTTCAATACAACCGCAGCAAGGCATGCCGTGACCACGGCTTCGGCCACAACATCGACGTTGTGCATAAGCGGTCAAAACGTCTGTCACTGTCTATGTCACTGTGATCCGCAGCACGAGGAAGAGCAGAGGGAGCCATGACACAGCATGACATAAAATAAATTTGGACTTGGATTTTTTCCCCGATTTGCCATGTTCAAGCCACACGATATTGCTAAAAAACAGCATCGCGAGCGAGCCCAGCCCGGCAACCGCCGCAAGTGGGGTCTGCTCGAGAAGAAGAAAGATTACCGGCAGCGTGCCGAGGATTACCACAAGAAGCAGGCGCACCTAGCGCTGCTGCGATCCAAAGCGTCGCAGGCCAACGACGATGAGTTCAATTTCAAAATGCTGCGGTCCAAAACCAAGGACGGCGTGCTGGTGGCATCGCGAGGCGCCGAGGTCCTCAATGACGACCAGGTAAAGCTGCTCAAGACCCAGGATATTGGCTATGTGAGGTCGCTGGTGAACAATGAAAGAAATAAGATTGAAAAGGCAAAGGCCAGTTTGCTGCTTCCAGGCCAAGGCGAGCACACGATTTTTATGGATAATGAAAAAGAGCTCGAGGGATTCGATGCGAGCAAGCACTTTAATACCGACAAGAAACTGTTGCATCGCCGCGAGAACCGGTTGCGGAACCAGCAGCTTGAAACCGATAACGTCAATGCTCGGACGGAAACGTCGTTGGAAGACCTTCAAAAGCTTCAAAAACGCATTGCAAGATACCAGGACCTCGACAAGGTCCAGCAAGAGATCCAGCTGCAACGCGAGCTAATGAAAAAGGGCGATAAAAAGAAGGTCGTGGGGAAGGACGGATCCGTCACATACAAGTGGAAAAAGGTCCGCAAGCGGTGAATATTTAACAGCTTAGCTGGTTTATAGTAATATATACATTTCAGAGAACGACCACACGGAGACTCAGAACCATCGAAGCTCGGTGCTCAGAAACCCTCGGGAGGCACACGGTTAGAGATCTTGGTGAACTTGGGCTGGCGATGAGCACCCTTGCGATAGTTCTTGGACGTCTTGTTGAAAATCCAGTACTTGTCACGGGAAGGCATGGCCGATTCCTTGGGCAGGGTCTTGTCCAGACGAACCAGCTTGTGGACGGTGATACCCTCGCTTGCGAGACCGGCCGCAACAGTGGAGATGGTGCTGTCCACGTCTTGCAAACGCTTGCGTTGCCGTGCTTTTTGCAGCTGCGACATTTTGTAGGGAGTTTTCCACAAGTATCCGCCGAGCCGGGCAGGCGATCCGCGGAACGCACCAAACATTATGAAAAATTACAAAGCCCGGATGACAGATAAGTGGGTATCCCTCCCAAAAAAGAAAATCAAATTAATAGATATCTAATATCTCACAGAGCCAGGCGCAGCTCTGACGCCATCTAATCACTCCCATCAATATATACTCTCATCAATGTCGGATCTCGAGTCACAAGGCACCTATGTTGACGATCCCGAATTCGACTCGCTAGCCGACCGGCTTGCAGACGATATCTTTGAAATCACGGCATCCAATGGCCGGCTCTGGGCCCTGCTGCGGGCCGCCAATTTGGATGCGTCCGTGGAGCTGGCCAGCGAGAACCGCAGCAAGTTCCGGACCCTAAAGTCAGACATCGAACGCCTCCAAAAGTGGCCCGATACAACGCCCGCGCAGCGCTACACCCAGCACAAGATCGTGCGGGAATTCGGCGATGCATTCAAGGAGTTCCAGCGCATCCAAAAAGACCTTGCCGCCAACGAGCGCCAGGCCGTGGCCGCTGCCCGCACATCCGAAAGCAAGAGTAGCACCCGCAATGGCTCAGCGGCAGCCGCCGCTGCCGATAACGCTTCTACTGGCAGCGGCATTGAGCTCGAACAGCAGCTGGTGTTTGACGAGCAGCTTCGCCAGGACGAGGTCGCTTATCAGCAGGGCCTTATAGAGGAGCGGGAGCACGAGATCCAGGGCATTGAGCAGGGTATCTCCGAGCTCAATGAGATCTTTACGAACCTCCACACAGTCGTCACTGAACAGGGGACGGTGCTTGACAACATCGAAGCCAATATTTATTCAACTGCCCAGAATGTCCGGGACGGTGCTGGGCAGCTCACAAAGGCTGCGCGGTGGCAGAAACGGTCCAGTGGGCGGAACCTTTGTTTCTTGATGATTCTGTTGGTGTTTGCGTTGGTGATTATTGTTAGTGTTTTGGCCTAGTTTATTATATTATTTTGCCAGCGGCTGTCTATCTGCATGGGCGCCCAGCTCGGGCCTTTTGTCAAAGTTAAAGGTCACATGCAGTAATTATATGGTGCGACCTGCATGTGATACCTGACATAGTCACCAGCATAGTAACCCAATGGCCACATAACAGATTCGATGAGGCATCAGCGGCAGCGCTGGAGCTGGTGCCACTGCACCGCCATACCGATTCTCCATAACTACTCTAGCAAACCCAAATAACTAGACCAACGAATTACAATGAAGAATGACGCTAGATAAAGCAGGCGAATACAGGACCCCTGACATCACATGCTTGGCAATGCACTCGCACGTGGAGAATGCAGCCGCATCCGGGTCATCTCATGATCAGCGGTCACATGCAGCTCCCCGGCTACCCTCGCCTCAAGTCTCCGGCGCAGTGCCTAAAACTCAAGCGCGCCAGGGAAAGAAGCACCCAACGGCCTTCTAGCCAAACCAGTGTAAAGCAGCCCATTTTACTCATATAGATTCCGGAGTGCTCACCTTCGAAAATACAAACCATGTTTTTGCCACTGCCGTGTTTGGGCTCGGCATGCATATGACTGTGCATGTGCCCTGCATATCGAAACTATCCGAGGTAACTTTCATCTGGTATATAGAAGCAGCCCGATCTGGGGCCCCAGCATCGAGCATCTCCAAGATCGTTTCGATACCCCCACGCCGACTGCTTTATTCCTAGTGATACCTCTGTTTCTGCAGCTGTCAATTAGCCGAGCGTTATAGCAAAACGGCGACCTCCTCTATCAGCAGACCATTATTGCGTCCACTGGCACCACCGACCGCCCCCTTCCCCCCTAGCTTCGGAAAATAGCGCATCTGCGCCTCTATCCAACCCATCATCGAGGCGCCACCCGGCCCCCCCAAGCAAGCCCCACACATGCTTAAGTTCTTCCGCCGAACCGAACCGAGGACTTACTCAGACGTCCCAGCGCCGGCTGCACTCCACCTGCCCCACCACCACCGTTGGTACTCCCAACTTATGTCCGGTAGAAAGGTGCAGAAGGAAAGCCCGACGGGCTCGCGAAAGCCGTCGCATACGTCGTTTGACCACTTTTTCGATGCCGCCGAAGACGTCGACATTGGCGCGATTTCCGCCAACCAATTCCCGTTCCTGCCCTTCCTTGCTGCGTCGGGCTCGGATGAGATGCCGATGCGCTTCTCCGACACCGACAGCGACCATCCACCCTCGGATCATGACAATACGCTCAGCAGGTATCTATCCCGAGATTCCGGCGCCCGTTCGCATCTTGGGGCCCCGAGACGCCGCCAATCTATGGCCGAGTCGGTGCGCAGCTCGCTCAGCAACCATACCCGCGATGCATTGAGCCATGCCGACGACAACTTCGATTCCGTGGACATCAGCAGCCGCATTGCCAACCGCCTCGGCATCAGTCAAGACGAAAAGATCCTCGGCAAGTACCCTGCCTGGCTGCTCAAAGACGTGCTTGTGCAAGGCGAGGCGTTCTTGACGGCCGAGCACCTCTACTTTCACGCCAACTTGCCCATCTCGTCGTCGGCAGTGATCAAGGCAGCGTCGCTGCGCAAACGCTCGTTTACGGGCATGGGCTGGTCCCGCTACTGGTTTGTGCTGCGCCAAGATAGCTTTTGCTATTTTACAAACTCAGCCGACGTCTACTTCCCGGCCGGGACCATTTCGCTAAGCGACGCAAAGTACTGCAGCCTTGAGTTCTCGTCGTCAGGTGAACCCACAAACACGTTACATGTTGTCACCGAGGCAAAGACCTACACGCTCAAGGCCGACAATGCCAACTCGGCACACGAGTGGGCAAAGGCCATCGAAAAGGAGATCTTCCGCTCCCGTAACAAGGGCGACTATGTGCGCGTGAAGCTGCCGCTGCGCAACGTTGTGGCCATTCTGCAGTCCGAGGTCTTGGACATGGCCCAGCTCGTGCGGTTCCGCTACATTGACGGGCCCGAGGCGGTGCACCACCACCCGCTCGATGCCAAACGGCTGTACATGGCATTTTTCACAAACGGCAAGGAAATTGTCAAGAAGATCAGCGATACGTGGGACGCGCTGGACCTCAAGCACCACGCGGTGTGGACGTCCGATCACGAGCTCGCCGACGGGTCCACCATCGACCCCAGTATCACCGAGCACGTCACCGATAACTCGCTCGTGTCGTCGATGGACTTCAATCTGCCCAAGCACGTAGCCAACTCGCTGGTTCATGCCTCGTCTAAGAACCAGCAGACCCAGGGCGACTATGGCGACGACGAGAACCACCAGCCACTGTCGCCGCAACCAAGCCACCCAAGCCACCCGAACCACTCAGGCAACCACCGCGACGACTATGAGCATTCCAAATCAAAGGATAGTCACTTTTCCTACCCAGGCGCAAAGTCGCTGCACGCATTGACGTCGGCGGCCAGCAGCGTGCTGCACTTTGGCCACCACAGCGGCACTTCCACGCCCCGCGGCCGCAACGGTAAATGCTCGAGCAATGCCCAGAGCACAGCGCCTAGCGTGGCGCCTACTCGCGCCGCCAGTCCTGTTGGCTCGGGCACGCTGTCGCCGTCGGAAAGCTACACGCACACCAGGCACGATCACGGCGATCTTCACGAGGCCGCCAGCGGCGCCGACACGCTTGTGCCCACCGAGACTGATGCGTCAAAGGATAGCAAGCACAAGTCGCGGCTGAGTTGGCTGCGCGGGAGTTCCGACGAGCAGCAGCATGCCCCGGAAGCAGACCGGCCCGAGTCCTCGGAGCGGTTCCGCGATCTGTTTGCGTTTGGCGACAGAGTGACACTCGTAGAAACCTACACGGGCTACCTGCGGCGTGGCGGCATGCATCTGTGGGGCAAGCTGTATCTGTCCAACGAGTTTTTGGCGTTCCGCAGACTGGCGATTGGCTCAAGTTTACGGATGATTCTACCGCTGGACGATATCGATAGCGTCGACACTGCGTCCAAGTCGTGCGGGCTCATCTTCGGGCTGCGAGGGCACGAGAACATTCTCATTGAGTTCAGCAGCGACCCGAGCCGCGACGAGGCCAAAGCCGCCATTGTCAACCAAATGGAGCTCCGCAAGCAGCGCCAGCGCGACCACACCGAGCACGGCAAGCTGCCTACCGACAAGGAGTTCTTTGAGTACAATCTGCGGCTGGCCCGGCTGTGCACCTACGAGCAGAGCCTCAACGAGGCCGTGGGCGCCCGATTGCCGCCGCTGGTCATAGACCCCACCAGCCGCGAGTCCAACGAGAAGTTCCTTACTGGCCCAGCCGAACCCATGCGCGTCACCATGCTCACGATTGGCTCGCGCGGCGACGTGCAACCCTACATTGCGCTGAGCCAGGGTCTCATGGCCGAGGGCCACCACTGCAAGATCGCCACGCACGCCGAGTTCAAGGACTGGATCGAGGGCTACGGCATTGAGTTTGCCGAGGTGGCCGGCGACCCCAAGGCGCTGATGGAGATCATGATCGAGCACGGCTCGTTTTCGGTGGGGTTTCTCATTGATGCCGCATCTAAGTTCCGGTCGTGGCTGGACGAGCTGCTGCAGACGGCGTGGACGGCGTGCCAAGACAGCGACTTGCTGATCGAAAGCCCGTCGGCCATGGCCGGCCTCCACATCGCCGAGGCCCTCAAGATCCCCTACTTTCGGGCGTTTACCATGCCGTGGACCCGTACCCGTACCTATCCGCAGGCGTTTATTGTGCCGGAACAGAACCTGGGCGGCTCCTACAATTACATGACGTATGTGATGTTTGAGAAGATGCTGTGGGGAGGCATCTCCAGCCAGGTCAACCGGTGGCGCGAAGACAAGCTGCACATCAAGCCCACGTCGCTGGAGCGCATGCACCAGTCGCAGGTCCCGTTTTTGTACTGCGTGAGCCCGCACATTCTGGTGCCACCCGTGGACCAGCCGGATTGGATCCACGTTACTGGGTACTGGGATCTGGAGCCCGACAAAAAGTACAAGCCTGACCCAGGGCTTGTGGAGTTCATTGAAAGGGCTCGCAGCGACAACAAGAAACTGGTCTACATTGGGTTCGGCTCGATTGTGGTGCAGGACGCCAAAAAGATGACGAAAACGGTTGTCGAGTCGGTGGAAAAGGCCGGCGTGCGGTGCATTCTTGCAAAGGGCTGGTCGGACCGCAGCCAAAAGGACAAGGACTACCAGGAGGAAAAGATGCCCGACTCGATCTACCAAATCGACCAAGCCCCGCACCAGTGGCTGTTCCCCAAGGTCGACGCGGCCGTGCATCATGGCGGCTCCGGCACCACCGGCGCGTCGCTGGGCCACGGGCTGCCCACGATCATCAAGCCGTTTTTCGGCGACCAGTTCTTCTATGGAACCCGCGTGGAGAATCTCGGCGTTGGGTTTTGTATCCGCAAGCTCACCGTCTCTGCGCTGGCAAAGGCGCTGGTGGATGCCACCACCGACGAGAAGATTATCTCGCGAGCAAAGAATTTAGGCGATCAGATCGCCCACGAGCATGGCGTGCTCACCGGCATCCATTGTATCTACCGGGAGCTGTCGTATGCGCGCAGCATTGTCAAGGAAAACGAGCAAGAGGCCAGCCCCACCGAGTCTGAAAATAATACGTCGCGACTGTGGGACCATTTTCACAACCCGTTTACTGTGGTTGAGCATGCCCTTTAGCATTCCATCTCTAGCATAAACATTAAATATATAGTACAGTCTGTTTGGTCACCACGCACTCAGGCAAAATGGATACCCACTTGGTGGAACGCATATAGCAGGCGTAGGAAATCGGTTTGATCGCACTTGCCCGACCGCATCTCGCCCATCTCGGTTTGGCTCAGCACAGAGTCGATCTTTTGGCGCACAATCGTCTCCACATCGTCGTCGGCAACGTTCGCAGCATCGTAGCCCTCATGATTCGGGCCATGCTCAGACATGTAGGTCTTGTAGTTTTGTTCGAGGATCGCCAGCACGGAAGAGGCCTTGAAGCCCGCGGCAACCGTCCGGTTCTTGCGCACAAAGCAGATCCGCAGCAGGCCATCCCACTCGTTGTAGTCCACCGGCGGGCGCGGTGACTTGATCTCAATACGAACAACCGACGACTCGACATTGGGCGGGGGCCGGAAATTGCCGCGGCCAACCTTCATGACGTGGGTAACGTTTGCCCACATTTGAACATTGGCCGACAGCCGGCAGTACAGAGGGTCGCCCGGGCGGGCCAGCAGCCGCAAAGCGAATTCGCGCTGAAACATAAGAATTGATACCCGTGGCGGTCGGGGCTGGTTCAGCAGCTTGAACACCAGCGGCGACGAGATCTGATAGGGAGTGTTGGAGATGCACACGTCAAAGTAAGGCAGATCCATCTTGATGCAGTCGCCCATGATGATCTCCAGCTTCTTTTCCGCAGGCTTGCCCTGGACACGCTTGGACAATTCGGCAGCCATTCGCGGATCCATTTCCACGGCAATGACTTTTTTCGCTTGTTCCAAGATCCGCACCGTCAAGTTACCAGTACCGGGACCAACTTCGAGAACAGTGTCGCTAGGCTTAATGTCGGCCTTGTCGACAATGCCCTGAGCAACCAGCGGGTTTTTCAGAATATGCTGGCCAAGACCCGTGTTCATTTTGAACACCGATGTCTTGGCATCGTTTTTTCTAGTTTCCATCTTTCCCATGGGTGAGAGAAAAGTAAACTTCAACGACTAGAAAAAAATTAGCTAATATTTCACTTGCCGAGACTGAAGCCTGCTTGGTAAAGGGCCGAAGTTCCTACCCCTAAAAATGGCCCGCCAAATCAGACCAGTCAAGGCAACAGCGCCTCCGCCGCCACCCAAACCTGCTCCGCAGCTCAATTTCAAGGGCAAAGGAAACCGTAGCGTGTTTCTGGTGATGCTGGCCCTGCCGCTGGTCTCGGTCACCACCGTGGTGCTTTATCGGCGGGTTTATTTGGGTCAGCCCAAACGGGTTCAACAAGGCGAATACACTCCTGACGGAGGCCTTCGAATCTTTGACAAGCAAGAAAAAGACCAGCACGACAAAGAAACGTGGATGACACGGATTTTCGGCACGGAAAAGTAAGGTCCTTTGTATATATAAATAATCAGCTAAAACTGCATGCTTTGACGAGGACGTACTCGCAGAGACGAGCCCGTGCTAAGTGCATCGGCAGGCCGTCGGGTAGGTGTCTCATAATCGCCGGTGCCCCTCGGGAAAACGGGCATCGACTGGCGAGGAACCAGCCGCTGGGCCGACAGTCGCTGGGCCGACTGGGCTAGCTGGGAAGACTGGGCCGACGAGGGTCGCGGCCCTGCAGTCGGAATGCTGGATTGTCTGGCAATGGCACTGGCGCTTTTGTTTGTGGGGATCTTGTTTGCAACTGGAATCATGCTGGCCCGCGCTCGCAGTCGCGGCTCCAATTGCGCGGGTGCTTGTAGCGACGATGTGCTTCTCTTTGCTTGCTGGGAAAGCCGATTGAAAGTGCTCAATGGCGTCGGTTTCGGCAGACTATCTTGCCGTAATCCCGACCGCGGGCGAGTGTGAAGGTTCGGTTTGATCACTACGTTGCCGATGTCAACTCGGAGAGCAGTTGGTGGTTTGATGCGGCTCGGAGGACGGCCAGGGCGGGCAATATCACGAGTGTCTGCTTCCTCTTCCACACGCGAAAGCCGACTATGTCTAGCCGAGCTGACGACCGGCACCAACGGCGGGTGGTCAAGGTTAAGGGGCTCCTCTAGTCCCGCTAGAGATGCATTCAAAGGCGTAGAGGTGATAGTGGCTCGGATCGGATTTCCGGGCAGTTTGGCATTGAGAGACTCGTCCAGCGTTTCGGGGCTACTGAACGGGCTTTCGGTAGATGCTTCAGTAGCGGCATATGACTCTTCGGTGCCGCTGCTCAGGCTGCGCATGCGCCGATGAACGGTGATCGGGGTAAGAGGCGCAGGGGCCACTTGAGCCAGCGGCGGTAGAACCGGTGCGTCGGAATCGGGTCGCATCCGCAGGCCTCTTAAAGGAACAATGCTTTTTCGGGTTGAAGGCGGCGATGCCAAAGTAAGACCCATGAACCGACGTCTTGTTTTAATCACTGTGGTTTTGAGGTCGCTATCGTGACTGGATGGCTCTCCAAACGCGGTTTCGAGCCCTTCGGTTTCAGCGCAGATCTCTGCTAGCCGGGCCTCGATATTTTCAAACTGTTTGCGGACCGTTTCCTGGATCTCGGGGAAATGGGTGCTTGAGCGATCCAATAAGCTTTGTACGCGCAGGTGTAGGAACTGCATCCGACGTTTCAACGGAATGATACGCTGCCGCAGCTTGGCCAGTACCGGTGCCAGGGGTTCTGGATCGGCTGCCCCCTTTTCCGCAGAACTTTCGGCGGAGCACTCAGGTCGGTTGCACTGGGCTTCTTGTAGCTCGCACAACAGACTGCTGCAGGCATCGAGCTCTGCGTCCATTTCCAGCAACATGCAGTTTGAGAGGCTATCGAACTCGTTGGCAACTGCGATCCGGTGCATCAAAACGCCAATCGTATCCAAAGAAGCTCGTTTGGTGGCCCCAAGTCGCGGGAAGACCGATGGATACGAGCCACTCGCGTACACAGCGGCCGCGTGAGCAAGAACAGCGTCTGCCTGTTCGCAAGCTCGTAGAAACTTTGCATGCCACAGAGCAAACGCTTCTTTAGAATTAGCCAGCACGTGAATCTCTGAAACGTTGATAAAATCAGCAAGCCGTTGCGATTCTTCGAAAAAGCACAGCACGTCCCCAGCAAACGCGATGTCGGGCACGGTTTGGGGATCGTGAGATGATCTTGGCTTGCGAGGCGTGTCCAACGCGGTCAACGCATTGACTTCCTCCAAAAACCCCATGCTAATGGCTGAGACCGTTTTTTTTTTTTTGAACAGTTCCTTCCGATCGGTTCGAGATCAAAAGCACTCCAGAATGAGGGTCTGGTAAATAAACAAAGGGTTCCCTACCCTGGCACCCGTGCTTATTTGCATACCGATGTTATCCTTGCCCCATTCATATAATCCTACTGCAGGTGATACACATGCGCACCAAATCATGCAAGTGGAAGCTGAATATTACTCTATAAATAATATTGTCTCATCGTCGGAATCCCTCAGCTAGGCTAGCTGGGCATAGCCGGCGGAAGAAAGCCGACTCATCCTTGAACGAATCAGCCGAATTACTACAAATCAGAACACCACACAGACAGAAGACAGCTCAGACAATCAGACGCAGAAAACGATAAGCAATAATCCCTCAGTGCAAGACCCTTGGGCAGAAATCACTCAATCACGCTTGGCTTGAACCTGCCAGATTGGCTGCAATAGTTTTAGTGTGAAAGCTATGTACTCGAACCTAAGTACTCGACAAGTACAGAGTAAAATCAGCATGCGGTGTTGCGTTGAGGCAATAAATAGTAAGTTTGAGAGCCAGTTGGATGGCTTTTTCGGATGGACGACTTTTTTGATATCCATGCAGGGTCGCTAGAAGCGACTTTGACTGAGGTGTTTACCAAGAGGTGACATCTGTTTCGCCAATGACACTGTTGGAAGCATCGGTGGTGCCGATAGGCGCTCTTTCCACCCCGCTCATAATCTCGGGAAGATTTTCCACCAAGAAATTGAGAATATAGTCATTGATCTCGGCAAACTCCAAAAGAAAGGCGTCGTGGCCGTCGGGGCTCTTGATTTCATGCAGCCGCGAGTTGGGGATATGCTCGTCGAGCTTTTCTTGCTCGGCAAACGTAAATAGACCATCCGACGACACGCCAATGACCAGAACCGGCTGCTTGACGCTGACCAGCGCCTCTTCAACCGTATCGGTCCGCCCACGAGAGATATCGTGGGTGTCGAGCTTGCGGGTGATGGCAATATAACAGTTGGCGTCGAACCGCTCAATAAACTTGGTGCCCTGGTACCGCAGGTAGCTCTGAGCAGTGAAATAGTTTTGTGCCGACTTGGGGCGGTAGTTCACCGGCCGGCTCGCCCGCTGATTGCCGTGATTGTGCACGTTCCAACAGTCCTTGGACTGCTCAGACTCGGAGTCGTCCGGGGTATCTGAACCCTTGTGGCGCAACGGATCGGGAACATGGCGGCCAAATTTGGCATCAAACGAGTTGCGGCTGCGGTAGGTGAGCAGCGCCGACATGCGCGCAGCTCCAAGACCATGCACGGGCGGATCGTCAAACGTATAGTAGCCATCCATGTATTTAGGGTCCGAATAGATGCTTTGGCGCTGTGCCTCGCCCCACGAGATGCCCCATGCCGAGTGGTATGCGCAGGAGGCGAGGATGACGGCGTTTTTGACATACTGCTTGCCGAAAAACGTAAACTCTAGAGCCATCATACCGCCCATCGAACCGCCGACAACAGCAGCAATGCTTTTGACACCCAGAGCATCGAGCACCTTTTTCTGCAGCTGCACATCGTCCTTGATGGTGGTCAGCGGGAACTCGGGCCCGTAAACCTCTCCAGTGGCCGGATTGATGGTGCAAGGCGAGGCAGTGCCATAAGGAGATCCAAGCGCATTTATGCAAACAATAAAAAAGCGAGACGGATCAAAGGAGCGGCCTTTGCCGAGCAGTGGACCCCACCAGTCGGAAACATCGGCCGATCCCGAAAGCGCATGGCAGATCACCATCACGTTGTCGCCGTTATCGTTGAGTTTACCCCACGTCTTGTAGGCTACAGGCAGGTCTGTGAGGACATCGCCGCATTCCAGGTCCAGCGATGGAATAACCATCAGCTGCTGGTCCTGAACAATTTTAAGAAACGGGTTTTTGGCGTTGGCTTCCATGATTTTGCCCACCAACTATACACACTCACAAAGATGACGAAGTCTGGGTTCTCACGTGCCCACGCGAGCTTTATGGCATGGTCGCTGAAAGGGCAGCTCTCGAGGGTAAGGGCCTGGATCACGGTAATCTTTCAAACCGGTTTCCAAACCGCAGCACCACTTTTTCTGGTGAGATGCCCACTTGCCAATGCTTTCTTGAGCCCGGAAGCAAAGCGATTGAACAGCTGCAAATAGCCAGCACTGTCACGGTTATTGCGTCGCAGCCTTGTTCATTTGAGGCACCGACCCTGGCCAGGAAATTCATGACTTTGGCAGAAGCATTGGACCACAAATGGGCCTTATCGGTAGGTGATATTGCCTACAATGATATTATTTATGTTCATGACCGGGTATGCACTCTGTCGCTGACGGCAAATACATATGCCAAAGCGGGCATCGAAGCCAAACTGTGTAAACGCACCGGCCAGTACCGAGCGGAGATTCCGCTGGCTCCCGGCAGTGCGTATTCCCGCCTCAAATGGGCGGCTGAAAACACTCTGGTCAACAGGTTTGAGTTTTACGTTGCGGGATCAACGAGCTCGGCCACCAGCGTTGCTCAGCCCGTGCGAGTGCCGGAGCTGGCATGTCCTTCTGACCAGGAGGGTATTCAGGACTGGGCCAACGAGGTCTCGGAATGGGCCGGGCTCGTGGGGATGGGCTCGGAGATGGTGGGGCCCTCGCCGGATGTTGATCCTTCGATTTGCAACTACCAGTTAGACGGCACGCTGGACACGGTATATGTGCTGCAGTTTCAAGGAGTGATAACCAGCCAAAAGATCCGGACATTATTTGACGAGCTGCCCCAGTGGGCAATAATTACTGCCAATGGCTTTGCCAATTGCCCAGTAGCTTGGAACAAGCCTCATTCTAGCGGGGGGTTTGGCTACACGGTCATCAAAACTGACAATGTTCACTGCCTACAGTATGTCTCATGGGGAGATCTCTAGTCTCGGGGATCTTTAGTCTGAGGCGATCTCTAGTCTGTACCTTGCTCTACCTTAAAGTTTCCGTCGCAGGATTAACATCAGCGAGCATCATTATGTACTATCATTCAAGCGTCATTATACAAGAGCACCCTTAAAGCGGCACCGACTTGCGGTCCTTGACAAGGCTGTCCTCGTCTTGGTCAAAGATGTCGCGGCGCTCATCAGCAAGATCCTCGGCCATGTCGTCGATCTGCTCCTCGTCACGGGCGTTTTCGTCAACCGCCTGGACAGTGGGCACCGTTTCTTGACGCCGCATCAACAGCTCGCTCAGCGCACTATCGGGGTTATTGTACAGTTCCCAGAACTTGCCCTGCTCGACAACAGTGCCGCCGGACCCCAGCACCACCACCTCGTCCGAGCGCGCAATCGTCGACAGCCGATGGGCAATCGAAATGGTGGTGGACGAGTTCTTGATGAGCTTGGCCAGCGCCTCGTTGACCAGCATCTCAGATTCGCCGTCCAGGGCGGACGTGGCCTCGTCCAGAATCAAAATCGCGGGCTTGGAAATCAGCGCTCGCGCAATGGCAATCCGTTGCTTTTGTCCACCACTGAGCTGTGTGCCGCGCGGGCCCACGGGCGTGTCAATGCCCTCGGGGAAGTCGGCCAAAAACGTGCAGTTGGCCTGCCGGGCTGCGTCCATGACCTCTTCGCGGGTCGCGTCGGGCTTGCCGTAGCGGATGTTTTCCGCTACCGTGGCATGGAACAGCACCGGTTCTTGAGAAACAACACCAATGTGCTGGCGCAGGGCCCAGGGGCTCGTGTCCACGAGCTTTTGGCCGCCAATGGAAATATAGCCGCTGCTGGGGTCGTAGAACCGCAGCAACAAGGCCATGATCGTGGACTTGCCGCCGCCCGACTGGCCCACAATGCACACATTAGAGCCCGAGGTGATGGTCATGTTCAAGTCGCGGAAGATCTGCACCGCCGGCCGGGTCGGGTAGGCGAACTTGACATGGTCGAAAACAATATCGCCGCGCGGGTTCCGAAGTGGCAGACCCTTGTAAGGGAGGATACTTGGTTTGCGGTCCTCGACCTCAAACAGCCGCGACGCCGCGCCGGCGCCCTTCATGAGCTCCGAGTAGAAGTTGGCCAGTCCGGAAATCGACGAGCCAGCATACGCCGTGTACATGATGAAACTGGAAAGCTCACCAAACGTCAAGGTACCGCCACTGACCATGTTGGCGCCGATCGCCAGCAACCCAATCACCACCATGTTTCCTGTAAGCTGCATGGTGCCGTAAAAGACGCCGGTTGCGCGGGCCTCGCGCATGGCAATATCGAAAACGTGCCGGATCTGCTTGTTGTAAAGCCGGATCTCCTGGGTCTCGCCGCCAAACGACTGGGCCGTGCGGATGTTGTTTAACCGCTCCTCACTCACGCGGGTCAGGTCACCCAAACTCTGCTGAAAGTCTTTGGAAATCGCCCGCACCTTGCGGCCATACAGCCAGGTGCCAATCATCACGGGCGGCAAGCAAATGGTGATGATGCCAGTGAGGTACAGCGAGATATAGCTCATCATGCCCACGCCCATCACCGACATGAGCAACGCTCGCAGGCCGTCGGCCATGTTATGGGTCACCGAGCGGGAAACGACGTTTGCGTCTGTGCCCAACCGGGAAATCAGGTCGCCCGTGCGATTAGCGTCAAAGAACTCGGCGTCCTGGGAAACAATGTTGCGGAACGTGCGCACCCGCAACTTGGAGACCATGCGCTCGCCAATCGTGCGCAGCATCATAATCCGACCAAATGTCGCAAACGCGCCCACCACAAACAGCCCGGCCATGTACGCGAGAAACTCGTTGAGCGGCACGCCCAGCACCATCTTGTCGGGACTGGGGTCGTTGACGGCGTCAAGGATCTTGCCAATAGCCGCCGGCAAACTGAGACTGACGCCCGACGAGATCACCAGCAGCGCCAGCGCCACGGCCAGCGACCAGCGCTCCTTCTTGGCCAAATCAAACAGCCGGCGGAACTCCTTTTGATCGGTTTTCGTGGAGTTGACGTGCTGCAGCTTGGCCCGCATGTTGACTTGCCGCGCCGCCTCCGCCCGCTCTGTCTTTTGGAAATCGTGTTTGCCGGCCTGCTCGGCCGCAGCACCGTCGGTGCTGTTGAATCGGCAGCCTCCAACCGCCCACGACGGGCGCAGACCACCGCTCAACAGCCCAAACCGTGCCGATACCGGCATCCGGATGGGCCCGGCAGCTAAGCCCGCTGCGCCTGTCAATCCGCGGGGGGCCAGCCAATCCAGCCGGGCCGCGCGCCCGCTTCGAGCCACAGGCACAGCGCCAGCCACGCCGAACCCCCGCCGAAGGCAGCGATTCAGCAGCCCGCCGGCCACTGGGACCTTCGCCCTCGATACCTGCATGTTGTCAGCTGAGAGTTGAGATCGACGTTGGGTTGTTTCTGCTGTGCTGGGACGTCTGTATCTGCTATAAGTGCCCACCTGGCTCTCTGGGTCTCTAACACTGGATCCCTGAATACTCTGGATGAGGGGCCAAGCTGTAGATGCCAGCAAACAAAATTTAGGCGTCTGTAAAAGTCTAGTAGACAAGCTACAGTCTAGGGCAGAGACAATTTATATAAAGGTTCCGTTTGTATCGCCCGGTGTATCGGCAACACTTTTAGGCATCTTAGTTCTTGCTCAAAGGAACATCAATGATCTTGGGCTCCTCCTGGACGCCGTTCTTCCACTTGGCGACCTTGAGCTCAAAAGAGTCCTGGCGCTGGGCAGCAACCCGCTTATCGTCCTTCAGGGCCTGGCGGAGCACACGGCCGGCAATGGCGGCGTAACGGTTGAAGCTATGTTAGTTTCCCGGTTCTCAGAATGTCGCTTTTCGGTTCGAAATCGCGCGGCAATACATACCTAATACCAGCGGGCTTGGGCATTTGGGGGGATGGAAAGTCAGGTTAGCCAATCAGTTTGTAACTCCCGATGGGTGCTGAATCATCGCCCTCCTTACCCTCGAGACTGTCGACCTAGATCAAAGGTTGTGGTGGGAGAGCTAAAAGGGAAAGCTCGATAAAAAAAAAACCTAGTTGAGCAGAGTAAAAATGAAAAAGGGTAAATGCCAGGATACTATATTTGAGTTTACAAATAGATACTTTTAGCTATCGCATTCAACAGTCCAGTGCAAATCGCCAGCCGAACCCTCAAGAAACCGCCAAGGCAGCTGCAACCTCACCGCCCTAACAGTGCACATGAATTACTGTACATAACCCACTAGAACCCTCTACCTTGAGCATGTCACTTTTAGATCACTACTGGACCCTGGCAAATGAGGATCCTGCTCAGCGCGTAGATGCCGCTGAAGCTCTCATCAGGGGACTGGTCGAGTCAAATGACCAGAAAGACTGGGACTACGCCTTGAACCGCTTGATCACCGGCCTTTCTTCTAGCCGTGGTTCGGCTCGCTTGGGCTTCTCTATGGCCCTGGCCGAGGTGTTAAACACCCGCCAAACCGAGATTACCGTTCATGAATACCTGGAAAGAGTCGCAAAGGCGTTTCAGATCACCGGCGGCATGAAAGGCGGTGAGGAACGAGGCCTGCTGTTTGGCAAGCTGTTTTCGCTGCAGACCCTGGCGACTTCGCCGTTGTGGCAGCACGCTACCCAGCAGGACTTTGACGAGTTTGTGGATACCATTTTGGATCTATCTTTGAAAAAGGTCTGGCTCAGAGAACCGGCCGGCTTTGCGTTGTGCGAACTGGTCTCGAATCTCGATAGTATCCCTATCGATAAGGACCAGGCCCTGACTGCTTTGTTTGCAAAAGTCCATGAAAGGGGCCTGTCGTTGACCTGTGAGGGCGTGGCATTGGCTTTGACGGTGTCGCCGGCGGATCGGTTGGCTTTCAACAGCAATAATGGCTGGAAAGAGGGGAACCCGCTGGCCAAAGGCAACCTGGCCGAGCTGTCGCGGGTTCTCAAGGATCTGCCGGTCGGAAACAAGGAGAACCAACGCAACAACTGGAAACCCACCATCCATTTTGTGTGGAACAAGATTCTAATTGAGATCCTCGAGGGCGCCCAGGATCCCGACGAGGACGAGCCGCCGCGCAAAAAGCAAAAGAAGGACAAGAAGTCGAAAAAGGACAAAAAGGCCAAAAAGGACGACGCCGACACTACCATCAAGCTACCTGAGTTCTGGCGGTCCGCGGTAGATGAGGGCTTTTTTAGCCACAATGCATCGCCCGAGCGCAAAATGTGGGGGTTTGAGATCTTTGTGGGGTGGGTGCCTAATGTCGAGGATGTGCTGCCGCTGATCAGCACCAACCTCGTCCGCACGCTCGCCAACCAGCTGGCCCAAAACGATCGCTTTCTGCACAAGATGGCCAAGCGGGTCGTGGCCACTGTGATTGAGGTCTCCAAGCAGAACCCGGCCAAGGCGTCGGAGTTTGTGCAGGGAATTTTGAAGATCAGCCCCAATTTCGACAGCGTATCCAAGTCGAAAACTGTCCAGGACCTTATCGGCTTGACCAACGGCAATGTTGGCGAGCTGGCCACTCTGTTTCTGAGCATCTTTGCTACTGACAAGGAACTTAATCGCCAACGATGGGCGCTTGATAATATCATGCACCTGCTCAAGAGCTGCAAGCAAGAAGACAACATTGACTGGGTGCAGCTCGTGTTTGATGCACTGGTGCCGATTGCCTATTTCACCTCGGACAGCTCTGAAAAGGTCATTGAACTGGCCCAGGAGCGGATCACCTCGCTGTTGTCGGCCACCATGAGCCGGCCAGTGGCGCCGATGGGGTCGTGGCCCTACTATGTTTTGAAGCGGATCATTGCCCTACAAGAGGCAGGCCAAGAAACGCTTGTATCGTTTGAGGGCGACATTTTGAAGGCCCGGCAGCGCGCCGAGGCCACCGTCGAGCGCGTCCACAAAAAGCGGATCTCTTCTCGCCATGTCGATTCGCCGCAGCTACAGGCGTTTGAGCTACTATTCTCTATGGTCCTGCTGCAGCTCTATGCGTCCAACACTGAGGCAGTAACCATTCTCGACGAGCTGTTGATGGTGTACTCGAAAATTGCCGGAAAGGACCAGTTGGAGGACGACGACGATTTGGTGGGCGACGCCAGTCAGGTCTTGACGGAAATTCTTATCAGTTTTTTGTCGCAGCAGTCGGCGCTGCTGCGCAAGCTTTCCGAGGAGGTGTGGGCGTCATTCTCGGAGCAGATCAGTAGCGAGTCGCTGAAACTGTTGTATGATATTCTTGATGCCAAGGAGGGTCTGCAAGGTCAACAGGAGCTGTTTGACCTTGAGGATGATGCAGACGATGATGAAGATGATGAAGATGAGGAAGATGAGGAAGAAGACGAAGACGAGGAGATGGCTGATGATTCAAGCGAGGTCGACAAAGATACCGACGTCGAGGCTGAAAAGGCACTGGCAGCCACGCTGGGCGTGCGGTCGGGCTATGTTGAGATCAGTTCTGAGGAGGATGACGACGATGAGGACGAGGACTCGATGGACGACGACCAGATGGCTGCTTTGGATGGCCAGCTGGCTACCATTTTCCGCGAACGTCAAGCCCGCTTGAACAAAGACAAGGAGCAGCGCAAAGAAGGGTCGCGGGCGAAGCAAAATATCACGCTGCTCAAGAGCCGCGTACTTGATCTGCTGGATATTTATATCACCCGGCAGCCCTCGAACCTGCGGGGTCTCGGTATGGCGGTTGCCGTATTGGAGCTTATCAGGACCACAAAGGATAAAGCCCTGGCGGACCGGGCTCGCGACTTTATTCGCAACAAGTTCTGCCGCAAAACAACCTATACTCTGGAAAACGAGACGGATGTGGAACAGACGACGTTGTTGTTACAAGCGGTTCAGGATGAAGCGTCGGCGTCGACCTCCAAGCCCCACAGCATGGCTTGCAACCAGGTAGGCGTGTTTGCCGCCAAGCTCTTGGTTGCGTTTGATACGCAGCTGGTCGAGGTTGTGTCGAGCATCTACTCCAAGAGTCTTGTTAACTGGTTCTGCAACAACAAGAATCAAACTACCCCGAACCTGTTTATTGACATGGTGAACTTTTTGGCGAGCAAGCGTTGAAAAAAAGAAAGCCAAATGGGCATAGTAACATTATTTTTTTTTTTGACCGGGATCAGATAAACACTAAAACTAGAACAAATGGCCCCACGACTTGGTGCAGGCGCCGAAGCAATATCATGCAATATCATTGCTTGGAATTATCCAGAAACCGATAGACAATGTAGAGAGCCAGGACATTATCCTCTGGGCGGCCATCAATTTCAAAGATATCATTTTCGAGACCCACCTCGCAGGCGGTGACCCGCGAGATGTTGTCCAGCATCGCCTCAAAGTTTAGGTTAGAAATACCCGGGAGCGGCACCCGCTGCCGGAGCTGCGGCTTGCGCGACTCTTTGGCAACGTCGTACGCGGTCGCGAGAGCAGGAGGAGGGGTCTCGCGAAACGCAGGCAGCGTCAGGGGTTTGGCCGGTGAGGCCACATGCGACGACGACCCCGTGTTGGAGGTGGAGCCGGAATTAGATACACTGGCGGGAGGCAGAACTGGTGCAGACGGAACAGATGCTTCGGGAGTGGATCGGTCCGATCTGCGCATGCCCAGGCGGTCGCCCAGCGACCGCTCGTGGTGATTATTAGCATGATCGTGGCCGGCAGTGTCGCCGCGCAGATCCAGCTTTCCGGGCCCAGGCTCATATTGCTTCAGCAACCGTCGCGGGTAATCGCGATGGAATGCAGTTGCAATATGGTAGACGGCAATGTGCACTGCATCGGCCACGCCGCGAATGTAGACCACGCGGTCCTCGCAATTGGGCAGCTTGGCGTGCTCAGCGCTGAGCTTGGCCGCCGACTCGCGCTCTATCTCCTTGAAATGCGCCATTCGCGTGCCTATAAGCCGGCCCATGATGGGATGCGGCATCAGCGCCTTGAGCGTATAGCTCTGGCTCTGGGAGCCGCTGGGCTCGTCGCCCTCGTCGTAGATCGCGCGTACCATCAGGCCAAAGAACTTGGCGACCGTTTCCGGCGTGCCGACGGTATGGACAATTCGGTATTCAAACTCACTGTCGCGGGAGATCCAGGCCTCAAAGTCTGAGTGGCTGCCGGCCTTGTCGCGCATGGCCCGCAGGCGCCGGCCGCCGTGACCCAGCACGCGCGAGCAGTAGGCGGGCTCAATCAGACATCGGAAATGGATTTTGTCACTATCGAGACTCTCCTCAATTGTCGGGCGCTTGGCGTGTCTTGCGGAAAGGTCCGTCAACACTCGTTTCCGGCTCCCAGGCTCCCGGCCGGCGATATTCTCGAGACTGGGGCTAGTGCTCGGGTCAACGGAGGTACTGGCTTTAGCGTCGGGGAAGAATCTAGACTGGTCAGACTCCTCTTTTTTGAGATCCTGGTGGATGATTTGCAGCTCGGCCAACGGGTTCGTTGACGGCTGCTGGGCCGCCTGTATGTCAGTGGGCGCCTGCTGCTTTGGAGCCGCCGCGTCGGCTGAGGGAGAAGACACCATACAAAGGATGGGTAACGACGGAGCGCGGGGTAAAATGCGGGGACAAAAAAAGGGCTAATAAACAAACACCCCAATCTGCGACTTCTCGGTTAAGGGTGGAACAGGGGGATATTTGGACTGGTCAGCGGACTAACCTAAATTCAGGTGGTCAGGGTTGGTGCCGCGGTTAGGGCCTGCGGCTAGGGTGCGGCCCGACTGTATGCTAAAAATGGCAACAGGGTCACGAGGCAAGTTTGTATCGAGCCTCGAGTTCCCCCATAGAGGACCCAAAGGGATCAAAAGGGAGCTCTATGCTTATTTCGGGCCACAGACCGAAGGCCATCCCCGATCTTTGCCCCCGTGTTTGCTCCAAAAACTTGGAGCTTCGAGACCGTAGGGTTTGGGGGATAATAATTAGGGCAAGGCAATGTTTTCCGTGCAAGCGGAGGTACATAACACTGAGGGGCTGAAGCTCGCTTGCCAGGCAGTACCCTTGCCTAGTGAACATCAAAAGCCTCACGGACATTGTTTCAATATGGGTTCCAGATCGCGGAAACCTCGAAACTCAACATGATTTGGGTGTTTCCGTGTTCCTGCTCGTCCGGGCAATTTCAACCGCACATAATTATCGACGCGAGGTGTAATGGACCCACCCAATCCCCGCCAAACCCTTCGCCCCCTTGCTTGCAACCCGTACCCACGCCAAGCGCCTGTGAGGGCTGTCTGACCCATGGTCCGGCGATGAACCGGTATTTATGTAAGTTGACGATAGTTGTATGTTAAATAATGGGCGCATTCAAAGGGGTGTGTCTCCTGTAGTGGCCTCTAGCCTATCGGCTTTGGCAAGGCTCTCTAGTTCGCTGGCCAGCTAGAAACAGGCACCACTGTGTAACCCAACCCACGCATAGAACTCTGGTTTCGCGTAACGAAAAGACCTTCTAGACCCTCGCTCAACTACTTGTTTGACGGTTGCGGTATATACCTCCACTTCGTGTATGATAGTTTCCCTGCTAAATGTACCTCTGCGTGAATTTTAGACAGCCGAAACTGGCTATGCAAGTGAGATATATTTATCAGATACATCTTTGAAAGCATATAGCAACAACGCTCCTTTGATAACCGCTAGATGTAGTAACAGCAACTCATTATCTTTGTTGACTACTAGGTAGGGGCACCGAGATAGCCGCACCTAGACTCCAGTCGTAACCACCGACCCTTGATTAAGCACCACCCCAGCAGGACCTCGCGTAAGCCGCACCGATTAGCTCAGCGAGATGGGGCGAAAAAACGGATGACAGGCGCGGCGGCCACCCCCCAACTCATAATCTCAGGAAAGTTAATTAGGGATCAAATCGGCAGTGTCTTGATTCCTCCATCTTACACATAGTTCTAGCCACTACGAATCTGAACTTTCCTTGTACAACCCATTCGGAGGACTGTTTGATTTACCCTGACTGGTCGCATGAGCACTAACAAAGAAGACCCCGTGCGTGACGAGGAATACCATGAAAGCGAAGACGAAGACTTCAACCCCACAGACGTAGTGGAACCCAACGACGATGGCAACGACAGCGACAACGAGCCTCTACCGTCCTACGATAGCCTACAAGGTGCGGGCGGATTGGTGCGAACGCGAGCCCAGCGTCGGCTAGAAAAGCAGCAGGAGCAAGCGCCCAAAGTCGTAGGAGAGGCATCTGTAGACGTTGATGCGCTTTGGGCGGAGATGAACTCTACACCCGCTGCTCCAAAGGCCGCAACTACACAGTCCAACGCGGATTCACAAGCACCAGCAAAGCCAGCCAACAATGAGCTCAAGGAGGAGTATATCACCATTGAGCGCACGTTTAAGTTTGCCGGCAAAGTCGAGACTGAGAAAAAGACCGTGCTCAAGTCGAGTGCCGAGGGCCGCAATTATGTGCGTGAGCAAAAGCAAAAAGAGATCGAGGCAGCTGAAGCAGCAAAGGCGGCTCAAGCAAAAGCCGAGGCGGCGGACGCCAAGGCCGGCGAAGCGATTGCCAGCGACAGCTCCGATAGATCGTCGGTATCTCCCGCTCCGCAGCCGGCGCGACGGCCTGGCCCGGCCAAGCGCAAGCAGTCTTTGTTGGATGAATACAACGCTGGCAAAGCCAAGAAAATCAACACTTTGGAAAAGTCGCGGTTGGATTGGTTTGGCTTTGTGGATAAGGAGGGCATTCAAGACGACCTCAAAAAGCACAACAAGGATGGCTATTTGGAGCGTCGCGATTTCCTTAACAGAGTCGGCGAGAACATCAATTACAATGTGCGGGCCCACGAGAGTGCTGCCAACAAGCCAAAGTTCGGGCCACCTCTGTAGGCGATCAGGCGTTCAGCACATGCTTTGTAGGCCGCTCTTTAGGCACTGTATATAGGTTGAAGGTGGAACTAAGGTGTCCAAAATATTAAGGTACATGCTCAGATGGTATGCAAATAGTTATGTTCGGTTAAAACTGGTGATGTGGCAATGCAGGTGGGGCATGCAGTTTGGGCATGCAAGGTCTCAGCGTCACGCAGCGAAGCTAGCTCCAAACCAGGCTCATCACCAGGGCAAGCACACTCATCACTCCCTCGCCAAGAATCAACCCGCTCGAGAGAATAACCATGTATACTTGGGCTCCTGTGCCGGGGTACTTATATGCACAGTAGCCAGCAATGATGCCGCCAATGGCCCGTGCCAGCGTAAAGCTGGGGATGTTGTACATGCCAATACCCACCGCGACGCCCGAGGGGATCCATGGCGAAGGGTACTTGAGCTTTATGATCTCCAGCACCAAAAACAGGGCAAAGAAAATCATCGCCGCCTCTGCGGCATGGGTGGGAAGGCCCTCGCCCTGCATGATTCTCGCGCAGTCGGCCCAAATATATGCGGTTGGGATCCGGAACTCCTTGCCTGGGATCTCATATACCCGGTTGTAGAGCTGGTAAACAACTGCCGACACAACAATCGACCAACACGTGCCAATAGCCATGCCGAGCGTCTGTGCCGGCACAGATGCCTTGAGAAGCGCACCGCTCTTAAAGTCCTGCATCAGGTCGCCCGCTTGCTGAGCCCCGGCCTCGGTGATGGCGCCGGCCACAATGTTGGCCAGCACGGCGTGTGGGTGCTTGCGTAGCACGGCGCCAAACAGGATCTGCGTGAGCTTTGCAATAGACGAAACAGGGTTCAAGTCGGTTTGGCCCAGCGCACGGATGCCTAGCAGCGACAAAAAGGGAGCAATCATCACTGCCAAGACCAGAGCCCCGACGGGGATTGTGGGAAACAGCAGCTTTGTGACAACCACGCAGATCACAGACGCAGCAACCAGCCCGCCAATCGCCAGTCTGCCCTCACAGGGATCGTCATCAATGCTGCCAGCGCTGGCAGTGCTGCCTGCGTGGTCCGCACCGTCGTTGTGGAGCCGCTGGCTTTCTTCGTACTCGGTTTTGGGCACACGAATATAGTGCCACATGTCCTTGCCAAAACTCAAACTCAACGATCCAAACGACACCAAAGTATCTGCAATCATGATCGCCAGCGACACCCACATGACCCATCCCTGGCTGCCGTTTTGCCAGTCGTCAATCGAACCCGGGGCCCAGCCCATGTGTTTTGCCAGCGGACCAAGAATGCCCCACCCCAGCACGGCTCCTAAAAGCATGGACATGGTCGTTGGCAGGCCCATGATCATGCCTTGGCCAATATATGCGGGTGATGGGTCCAACACCCACATCCATTTCGCAGCAAAGCCACCGAAAACAGGAAGTGCTCTCAACAATGGCACCACCCGAGAAACAGCTGTATAGACCGAGGAACCGGCAAAAGTAGCCACAAGAGCCTCGATATTCCGCCGGTAGGTTGTTCGCGCAACGGCACGGGTCTCGTCCTCGTCTTCGGCAGCGACCGGCAACTGCGGCTGGTCGGCAAGCTCGGTGCCTTCGGTCGGCTTGTCGTGCAGCACGCCAATTAGCGCGGCTGCAGCGGCGCCGCT
Organism: Wickerhamiella sergipiensis; assembly: GCA_030563925.1. Taxonomy (NCBI): domain Eukaryota; kingdom Fungi; phylum Ascomycota; class Dipodascomycetes; order Dipodascales; family Trichomonascaceae; genus Wickerhamiella; species Wickerhamiella sergipiensis. The sequence continues at coordinate 29,910 of JAJMKN010000033.1, forward strand.
TGGAAATCTAAGCTTTTGGCGATGGAGAATAAACTTGCGGAGTAAGACGGCAGCAAAAATGCCCATGAATGCAACCCCAAACGACCACACAATCAGCGACGGAACCCCAAGCGAAACTCGGCCCTCGCGCTTGGTGATGAGCTTTTCAATGGCCGGGATCGCTCCTACAAAGCCAAACGATAATGGGCCCGTACCCACGGCCACGGCAACGCTCTGAATATAGACGTTTTCTTGGGGTGTCAGTAACCGGCTCAGAACTTTGAACCATGCAAACCCTAGCAATGCTGCAGGCATAGACATCATCGAGACCCATCCTGTCTGCAACCCAAACTGGAAGTTAGCACATAGAATAAGGGATCCGATGGCCAATCCCGACAAAGTGCCGGTGAGTGTGACCTGATCCATTTCTCGAAGTGATGAGTAAACTTGCAGCTAGACTCAGATAAGGTGCAGCCGTTATTGTAATAATGGCTATGCACGGCGTTATTAGGCATCTCTGGATCTCGCTGCCCCAATAGGGCTCCGGGGGTTTACTGCCAAAGAGGATACTCGCCATTACCGTCCCTATAGATAGGATGCCTACGAATGCGTTCACCAATTCTGTCTGATACTAAATCAAATAAAGAATACAGATGATCAAAATTTTTAGCAAATATTTTTTGTGCTTGCGGGGGGCAGGGCTTGCTGTAAAATAAATTTAGCATCAAAGAGTCAGTGGTAGCATGCCAAGGTGCGAGAAAAGCGCTAGGAAATATTATCGAACCGCTAGTGCGAGGTTTTTGAGCTATACTTTTAAGGCTGCGGAACGAGTATAAATCTATTCTAGGTTTGGCGTTTCAGACTTCACGCTCATGCAGTCTGACGTTGTATGATGCAACTTTCGGCAGCCCCAAATTTAGATCGATGGCGACGGCAGGAGTGATCCCCTATGGTTCCAATTGATGGGGCTTTCGTCGTAGCTCATTTCTCAAGTATATTTGCAAAATGAAATGCCAGCTATGCTATTTGCAATCACAAAAATCATAATTTCCAGACCCCGGTCCGTGTATCACATGCAGTCTGAGCGTGGCTTACCAGGGAAACGCATGCATAATTTCTGCAGCCACAGGTCGAAACCTAGCACCGCCTTGAGCTATAAAGACAAGGTCCCAGCTCGAACTCTTGGCCATCATCGCCGGCTCCGCACCCCCCACCTTCCAACCGCCAACCATAGATCCCAGCCAGGTATGCCATATCTCCCTACATCCTCTCTGCTGGACGAGCACAGCGTCTACGATCAAGAATCAAAGGGCCTCCAGCTTTTGAGCACGATTGCGGAACTCCCCATCGCTCAGTTCCTGACGCTCATCGCAACCGTCGCCGCTCTATCGGTTACTCTTTTCTACCTCTTTGTAGGAATGTCTTCTCTTTCGCGCTGGCTTTGGACGGTAAGAGCCCGACGGCGTTCCCCAAAGAGTCTGGGCGCCAAGGGCCGTCCTGCAAAGCGAGAAGTCAGTATGGTCTGACTTTTGATACTAAGGTTTGGCCACCCCACCCCGTGCGTGCCTGCCTTTCCTATGGCCTTCCTCGCTCTCGCTTTACAGCTCGGCTTTTTTTCGGATGCACTATCGAGTCTCTGATCTATCAATTCCACTTGAACCTCGCCTTCATTTTGATCTATTTATCGTGGCAAAATTTTCTTTTGCCCCCTATTTTTTTTGCCAAATGCCAATCCCTTATACCTCGACCATGTGGCCGATATGCGCCTGTATGTGCCCCCCTTATCACGTGCTGCCACGGTCTGAAAAGCTGCCAATTATTCTCCCTGCCAACCGCACCTCCCCGCGTGCCCTGGCACTTGCCCTGGCATTTGCCCTGATGCCGCTGCCGTTACATAAGGCAAGCCTATCTGTACCATACCCTCTGTTAGCAGTTGTAGTAATTCAATCTGAGAAGCACTTAGTCAAGCTCCGGCTGCACCCTTGACCGTCGCGACAGCTCACCTATGTGGAATTTTGCACGCCAACTCGTCAAGCAGGCAGAGGATATCATTGCTCCCGAGAACGAGCCGCAGGGCCCCTCTTACGGCTTCCGGGTGTTGCATGTGGCCGAGGACTCGTTGTCCCGAAAGGCAGGCATCGAGTCGTTGTTTGACTTTGTGGTGGCAGTAAACTACCAGCCATTGAGCGCTCCAGTTTCTCGCCAGCAGTTTCCCGGTACGGCATCTGCTCCCGATAGTGAAACGGCACCCATTGAGAAGTTCGAGAGCCTCTTACATGCTGGCGAGACTGCCGTTTTGACGGTGTGGAGCGCCAAGGGAAAAGTTGTCCGCAACATTGAGCTCCCTGTCTCCAAGCATGGGGCCAGCTCTGGCTTGGGAATGACTCTTCAATGGACATCTCTTTCGGTGGCAGACCATGTTTGGCATATTCTGAATGTGTCTGCCGGCAGTCCTGCCGAAGAAGCGGGCTTGATCTCGCACTCTGATTACATTGTGGGGGCCGAGAATGGCCTGCTTGAACAGGGCGGTGAGAGCCTGCTGGCCCGTGTGATCTCGCGAGTCGCTTCGGACCCGTCGCGGGAGGCTGGCGTCATTCTCTATGTCTACAACCACGACTATGATACGCTGCGGCCGGTTCGCATTGTGCCGCGCGTGGACAAGCACGGCCAGCCTGTGTTGGGCTGCGGGGTTGCCTACGGTCTTTTGCACGGCCTACCTTTGGCCGACACCCGCCAGGGCTTTGCTCCGGGGTCGACGTTGTACGATGCCGATGTGCCCGCTACTGGCGATACCGAGTTGGTTTCGGCTGGCGCAGCGGCTCCGTTGCCAGGGCAGGTCCCTGCTCCAGTCCCGGTACTTGCTCCTATTCCGGAACCCCCAAGAGATCACGCCTCGGCCACTGCGACTCCCTCGGCCCCCCCGGCTGGACCGGCTCCCGGATCGGCCTCTGAGCCCACTCACGGGCCTGCTGCTGGGCCTGCTCCCGGACCCGCTCCTGGACCGGCTTCTAGTCCTGCAAAAGCTAAAGGATCTAAAAAGCCTCATTCCGGAGGTGTCGACCCATCTGGATATTTTGATGAGCAAACAGCACTGAGCCATGAGCTGGACGGCTGGAAACCCAAGCCCGAGAGCGGTGCTTCCGCCCCGCCTCCCTCTGCTCCTCCAAAGTCGGGCTAGCTTGCGGGTTCTAAATGAAGTAAACATGAATTAAAGTCACATAATAGAATGCCTAACGTCCATTACTGTTCAAACTAAAGCTCGTCGTGGCCGCTGCCCGCCTTGGCCGACTCGGAGCCCTCGGCCTTGTGGGTGCCGTGCTCCTTGATGAAATCGGCAAGATCCTCAAGAGTGCGCGAGCCCTGGTAGGTGACGGCGTTCTCCTTGTTGCCGGCAGGGTACAGCTTGATGGTGGGGTAGCCGGCAATCTGCTCAGGCACCTCGTTCTCGGTGTGGTCGAGCTTGGCCACCACCACGTCCTCGACGTCCTTGTAAAGTTCGCCGAGCTGGTCGAAAATGGGGGCCAGGTTCTTGCAGTGGCCGCACCAAGGTGCGTAGAACTCCACAAGAACATCCTTGCCGTCGTCGAGCGCAACCGTCTCAAACTCCTTGCCAGTGAGAATGTAGACGGGGCCCTCCTGCTCAGCAGGGGGCTCAGCGCTCTTGATGGTAGGCTCAATCGAGCCCTTGAGGAAGCTCTTGATGTAGTCCTTGACCGACTTGGCAGTGATCTTGCTGCCTTGGGGGTGGTTGTACTTTTTGTTGTCGTGGATGTCGTGCAAAGAAATGGCCGGGAACTCGGGCTTGAGGTTGACGGCCTCGGCGTGCATGCCAAATTGCGTGGCGTTCAGGAACACAATGTTGGCAATGCCCTTGAGCTCCTCAACATAGGGCTCCACAAACTCCTGCAGCTCCTTCTTGGACGCCTCGTCCTCAACAAACAGGTACATGATGGGCAGACCAGAGTGCATGTAGACGTTGTAGTTGCTAGGGCCAATGAACTTAAACGGCGACACCGACTCGACGTTCAGGAACTTGGCCAGGTTATCCTCGATGAACTTTTCAGTAAACACAACGGGCTCCTCGCCCTTTTTGAACACAACGGCAACGGCGTCTTTGGCATCCTTGGCGTACTTAGAAGCAGCCTTGATATCCTCGACAGCACCGGCAACCACGCGCTCGCGGAATGCCTCGGCAACCTTGCCAAACGCCGCCTTGTCCTTGGCATCCTTGTAAAAGCCCACAATCGAGGTCTCGGCAGAATCAATGAAATTCTCCAGAGTCTCGGGAGTCAGATCCTGCACAGTAGGCAGAGCCTGACGCTTCATGTACTTGACGATCTCAGGAGCAGTGCGCTGGCCCTGGTAAGGCAGCGTGTTTTCGCGATCGCCATTGCGGAAGATCTTGAGCGTAGGGTAGCCCTGGATCTGGAACTGCGAGCACAGAGCCTCCTCCTCGGTGCAGTCGATCTTGGCCAACGCAACATCGGCTTCAAGCAGCTCGGTGGCAGCGATATCGTACTCGGGAGCCAGAGCCTTGCAATGGCCACACCACGGGGCGTAGAACTCAATCAATGCCAATGGCGACTTTTTCAGAAAGTTGTCAAACTCCTTGGTGGTGAGCTGAACAACATCGCTGGCCTGGACAAGACCGGCCAGCAGAGCGGTAGCAATGGTGCTAAACTTCATGGCTGGGGTGTGTGGTGTGAAGATGAATAAAACAACCAAACGCTGCCTAAGAACGAGACGTGGCCACGCTGCAGGTTTAATGACATTTGGCCGCGTGTATCAAGGTTAGGGATGCCTGCGTGGCAGGTTAACTGTGCAGAGCCAAACTTTATTTTTTGGGGGGGATTTTAGATCTGAACACAATGACGACGCTATCTCCTCACCAAAAATAGCGATTCAGAGTTTTTAGCTAGCAAATCTAGAATCCAATCTAGATTCAATCCTGCCCTCTACCTACTGTTAGCCTACAAACACCATCTGGATCTGATTAGAAATTCCACCGTCGGTGCGCCCTTTGTATGCACGCCTTACTAATGGTCCGGTCGCGCTTGTCAGCGAACTTGTAAGCGAAGTTGTTTGCTCGTAGTACCATGACGCAGTGGGAACGACTAAGTCAGGCACCACCCAGCTGCCAAACCCAGCTGCCAAACCCAACTGGCAACTCCCGAATGTGGCCCCGATGGGCCGGGGGGTGGCCCCATTACTAAGGGGCCCCAGCAACCCGTTACCCATCCCATGGAGATTCAGACTGAGGCTCTAGGAGCCATTCGTGAGTTCCTTCATAGCAAGACCAGCTATGATGTGCTTCCGGTCAGTTTCAAGCTCGTGATGCTGGATACCGCACTCACTCTCAAAGGCTCCCTCCTTACACTACTTCAAAATGGAATCATATCTGCTCCACTCTGGGACTCCAAACGGTCACGATTCGCCGGTCTCTTGACGGCGTCGGACTTTGTGAGTGCCTTGCAATATTTAACGGTTAACCAGGAACCAGAAGAGCTGTCGTCTCTTACACTGGACCGGTTACAAGGCGTAGAAACCAGCATTGGGGCCCGCCCGCTCGAGACGTTGAGCATCCATCCGTTCAACAACCTCAGCGAAGCATGCGACCTTATCATCGAGTCCAAGGCCCATCGCATCCCCATGGTGGATCGCGATCCGGCCACGCAACGCGAGGTCGTCGTTTCGGTGCTGACCCAGTACCGGGTACTTCGGTTTGTGGCTCTAAACTGCAAAGAGACCCAGGACTTGCTGGTGCCAATTTCCGAGATCGGACTAGGCAAGCAGGACAAGCTCTATACGGCCACCATGAGCACGCCGCTCTCCGAGGTGATTGAGATCTTTAGCGAGCATGGCATCTCTTGTGTTCCGATTGTGGACGAAAACCATAAGCTGCTGAATGTTTACGAAACTTACGACGTGTTGACTCTAATTAAAGGCGGTGGCTTTGCCGACCTGTCGCTCACGGTGGGCGAGGCCCTCATGCGGCGGCCCCAGGACTTTGAGGGCGTCATGACCTGTGCGCAAACCGACACCCTGGCCCATATCATGGAGACGATTCGCCGCTCCCGCGTGCTGCGGCTTTGTGTGGTCAACGAAGAGGGCACCCTGCAGGGATTGGTTACTTTGGTGGATATTCTCCGCTACATTCTCACCGGGTGATTGGCCTGCTCGTGAAGATGCAGCTGCTGCTCAAACGACCAGTCGCCGGCGTCCGGTTGGAGCGGCCGGAACAGCACAATACCAACGGTAATATTGTCTCTGGACTTGCGTTTGACAGCCAGTTCAATAAGCTTGTCGACCATGTCCTCAGCATCCCGGTACTTTGCTGCCTCGTCCACCGCTTGCTGCGGCGTCACAGTGTCCCACAGCCCATCGCTGGCAATAATGGCAAACTCGTCCGTTGGCAGTAGATCGTCGGAGCCAATAAACGGCGTTTCTGTAGCAAATGGCTTGTAGTCCCTATCACCAATGGTGCGTGTCACACTCAGCTGACCGTTGATCCGGCCGCCGCGAAGCTCCCCGCCCTCGTGGAGAACTCGTTGCTGTTCACTCTTGTTGCGCCCGTTGTGGTCTTCCGTGATCGTCACCGCCTTCCCTTGGCGACTGAGAACAATCCAAGAGTCGCCAACATTGGCATACGAGAGCCGCCCAGTTGTGCTGCTCCACATAAACACGCTGGCGGTCGACCCTTGGCGCGGCGTCGCAACTAGGGCATCGAGGTTGGCCTGATAAAACGCCTGCGTCAGGACCTCGTGGGGAAATTCGCACCGTTCCATCAAATACTGCTTGATGTATCTATGCATGGTATCGGCACACGCTCGCGATACTTTAGTACCGCCATGGCCGTCGTACACGCCAATGAATCCATAGTTGCCTATCGATCCGTAGTGAAAGGTATCCTGTTGCATCTTGCCATTGGCAATGGCTCGAACACTCACGCGAGCCATGTCTCAGACGAAAGAGATCGCTTCCATTTAAAGCCACTATTTCTTTTTAGACAGCCGGTCGCCACCGACCTAACTAGGCAAAATATCTCTGCGACCATAATGCTATGGTAACGTTCCACCATCGACAACGAGGAACGTTATACAACAAAAAGGAGGTGCTGAGCTTCGCTTTTAGTATCAGATACAACAATTACAATTCTACACTAAATTCGCCACTCTTGATTTACAGTGACCCCACTGTGGACCATGAGTAGCGCCAGTTGCCTTCAGTGCAGCGACAACGACACGGTGCTCTCGATCATAGGCAAGCCCAGAGGACCAAGAAACGGGGTTCAAAAATAAGGTAACATATAGGCACCATTGGTGCCGTTTCAGTTGTTACACTGAAAAGAACAGATACTACACTTGATCTTAGCCAAATGGCAAAGAGATTAAAGAAATCTTTTGTCAGCTGGGGGCTTTTATTGTGTATGGGGTTAGGGCGAGTCGCCTGCTGGCCTGCCTGGAGTTTTAACCCAGGATAATACAATTCAATTTGTATACAGGGTAGGCTTCGGGCTGTCGAGATGTGGAGACAGAGTTTGTCTGATAGCAATCGCGACTACGAAGTATTTTACCAAGCTTTTTGAGCTGGAATGAGTGATCAGTTGATCCTGTTGCTCGCTGTTAGTAACCCTGCTTGGCCATTCAAGGCACAGTGATTGTCAGGCGCACGGGACCTGCATGCATCTACAGACCAGCATTTCTGCATCAATAGATAATTTTCAGCTCGACAGTTAGACGCTCATAATCCCACCCACTATTAAGCTTATTTCCCTCGATATTAAGCGCGCCCAGGCTTTCTATGGATGTGCATGGATGCGAGACAGTCAACCCTAAGCGAAGATGACAATTCTGACTCGGGGCTTTGTTTGAAGGAGGCTGCCAAGGCCATGCGGGATCCGTGCGTTATCGGGGCGGTAATCGCCGCTGCGGGGAAATAGAGCTTGGCAAATGACGCTTGAGTCTGCTTCAGTTGCGTTATGGCCAAGATATCGGCTTGGCCATTGCCGATCCACGCGTTCCCTGCCCTAGCACGCAATCGCAGGTGCGATCACCAAAGTTGGTATATATGCAGTCCAGGGATCCACAATGCAGGTTTTTCAGATTAACTAAAAATGGCAAACCAGCCCCACGGTGGTCAACTCAAGGATCTTCTTGCCCGCGATGCCCCTCGTTCCGAGGAACTGCGCAAGGAGGCCGACACTCTCGGCGACCTCGTGCTCACCGAGCGTCAGCTGTGCGACCTCGAGCTCATTCTCTGCGGCGGTTTCTCGCCCCTTGAGGGCTTCATGAACAAGGCCGACTACGACGGTGTTGTTGATACTCTACGTCTCGCCGACGGCACTCTGTTTTCGATGCCCATTAATCTCGATGTCAACGAGTCCGACATCAAGCGTCTTGGTCTTGAAAAGGGCAAGCGCATCACTCTGCGGGACTTCCGCGACCTTTCGCCGCTGGCTATCCTCACTGTTGACGATGTTTGGGAGGCCGACAAGAAGCGTGAGGCCGAAAAGGTCTTCCGCGGCGACCCCGAGCACCCCGCCGTCAAGTACCTCAACGAGACCATCAAGACTCACTATGTGGGTGGAAAGGTCGAGGCCATTGCCCGCATCAACCACTACGACTATGTTGCCCTGCGCAACACCCCCGCCGAGCTCCGCAGCCAGTTCAACAAGCTGGGCTGGCAGAAGGTGGTTGCGTTCCAGACCCGTAACCCCATGCACCGCGCTCACCGCGAGCTCACGGTCCGTGCCGCTCGTCAACACCACGCCAACGTGCTGATCCACCCCGTTGTTGGTCTCACCAAGCCCGGCGACATTGACCATTTCACCCGCGTGCGGGTGTACGAGGCCCTGCTGCCCCGCTACCCCAACGGCATGGCCATGCTGTCGCTGCTGCCCCTGGCCATGCGCATGGGCGGTGACCGCGAGGCGCTGTGGCACGCGATTATCCGTAAGAACTACGGTGCCACTCACTTTATCGTCGGCCGCGACCACGCCGGCCCCGGTAAGAACTCCAAGGGCGAGGAATTCTACGGCCCCTACGACGCTCAGGTGCTGGTTGAAAAGTACCGCGACGAGCTCGGCATCGAGGTTGTGCCCTTCCAGATGATGACCTACCTGCCCGACCAGGACGAGTACGCGCCCAAGGACGAGGTCCCCGAGGGCACCAAGACCCTGGATATCTCCGGTACCGAGCTGCGTCGCCGCCTGAAGCTCGGCCTCAACATCCCCGAGTGGTTCAGTTACCCCGAGGTCGTCAAGGTCCTGCGCGAGAGCCACCCTCCTCGGGCTCAGCAGGGCTTCACCATTCTGCTCACCGGCTACCACAACTCTGGTCGTGAGGCCATTGCCCGCGCTCTCGAGACCACCTTCAACGAGCAGGGCGGCCGTCCCGTTACCCTGCTGCTGGGTGATGTGATCCGCCAGGAGCTGTCCAAGGAGCTCGGCTACTCGCGGGCCGACCGCTTCACCAACCTCCAGCGCATTGCGTTTGTGGCTGCCGAGCTCACCAAGGCTGGTACTGCCGTCATTGCTGCTCCCACTGCTCCCTTTGACGACGGCCGTGTTGCTGCTCGCAAGAGCATCGAGAAGAACGGTGCGTTCTTCCTGGTCCACGTCGACACTCCTTTGGAGGTGTGCGAGAGCACCGACCGCAGCGGTCTGTTCAAGCGCGCCCGCGCTGGTGAGATCACCGGCTTTGCTGGCGTTGACGACAAGTTTGAGAAGCCCAGCAGCGCTGATCTGACCGTTGACCTGTCCAAGATCGACGCCCGTACTGCCGTCCACCAGATTGTTCTTCTGCTGGAGAGCAAGGGTTTCTACGGACAATAGACGCTTGGCTCCTTATTTACACCCCTAAAAGCCGGCATAAAAACTAAGGCATAAAAACTATCTACAAACTCAGGTATAACTTGTGCGAACTAAATATATCATAATATTATTCAATTGATTTTGGCACTAAGATGCACTAAGATGCATTGAAAACACACGATCGAAATTGCGAGAGGTCCCAGAATTGACCGACACTAGCAAAAACAGGCAGTGTCATCTTTAAACTTGCTTCAGATTGATGTAACAAGGAATCCTATAAACGCACTGTCTACATCTGTCTCAACTCCCGCACCAAGGTAAGGCTCTTAAGCGTGCCTAACCAGCAAGAAGCTGCCTAAAGTTACAGGCTCTTAAGTCTTGGCATCGATCTGCGTGTCAATGTTACACATAGGGCATGTATAGCGTAGGTACAAGATGCGCAAAGCCCCGCGCAAAGAAGACGTGGTGGTATGAGTATAAAAAGTGAGTATATAATAGTACTGAAATTAATTTAAAAGGTGCGCGAGACTCGACTTGCGTTGCGAGCCCGCGGCCGATAGCCGTGTATGAGCTTGTGATTGATTGACGGCATCTCCCAGGGTCCCATAAGGGATCGGAGGATTGGCTTCGGGAATAAGATTGGGGCTGCTGTTGAGGGACGCCAATGCCTTGGCGGCAGCCGCAGACTCCTTGAGCTCACGGATATAATCCACGGCTTCGGTAAGAATGTCCAGCTTGTGAAGGCCCGAGTCACCTCCGCGTCGAGCAAACCGCAGACCGCGGCAGCTGGGCACGAGCTCGCGCAGTTCATCGAATTTGCCATTGATCTTTATGCGTCGGCGACGCTCAATCTCCGAATGGTTCTTGCGTTTGGGGCCTTTGGTGGCCGTAAGCTCCGGGGAATACTCCCCGCCGCTGTCGTCTTTGGCCTGGCCGTCGTCATTGCTCGAATCGCGCTTAGAGTCGGTAAGAAATGGCTCGGGCAGTCGCAATGCGTCAACCACAGCAGGGCTTTCCGCCTTTAAATTTCCGGACGTAGGGGGACTAGGCAACATGGGTGTCTCCTAAAAATGACAGGAGGCGATGGTCAATATAAATCGAGGTCAAGGTAAGAATATGCACGTGCGAGCCCACGTGCACTACAGCGGAGGCTCACGTGCGCACCATGCCGTCCAACCCTTGCCCATTATCTTCACCCATGCCTGGACGTACATGACCGTTATCAACAGTTTGGGATGTGTTCCTTACCCTGGCCGAATCAGGCCCCCAGAGGTCCCCCATCAGTCCCCAGCAGCCTTGGGCGCACCCCAACCCTGGATTGCTCCTCTCCCCGCCAGACACTACCCACCCGATTAGGCAATATGTAAACATTCCATGGGTCTTTAGTCCGCTTATGCTGTGGGTTGTTTCTCGACCAAAACTTACCCGATTAGCGCTAAGCTACTTGCATCCGCAAAAAAAAAACATCGCGCTCCTTGGGCCATTCTTTCAACACCGCTTGAATTGTTCGTTAGATTGGCTGGAGGTATTTATTCGCTTGTCTGCATTAGCTCAACCTCTCTCTTCATCTTGAGCGCCCAACAAGCATCTCCCGATTCGGATCATTCGACAGCCACTGCTCTCAAAAAACAAGAAAAAGAATGGACTCAACTAACCTAGTGTTGACTCCTCAAAAGCCCCGCAAAGCATCGCTCTGTGTTCCTGGTATGCCGCTTTCCCAGGATCTGCAGCAGCGCCCAGCCAGCGCAGCCCATGCACCTGCAAGCCCTCGCAAAAGTCCCCGCAAGAGTCCTCGTAAAAAGGTTCCTATTGATCGGTTTATTCCCAATCGACAGGCTTCGCGATTGGATGGAGACATTGCCGAGGCACTGCCGAGCAGCCGCCCGTCCTCTTCGGATAGCGTGAGTTCCAGCGGGGCAAGCTATGCAGGTGCAACTGCCATGTCTACCGAATATGGAGTGGCCGCCCTTGATATTGCCGAGGCTTGTGGATACCGGTCGTCTCGTATTCTCGAGTTCCAGCCTCTTGCTCCTCAAGCAAACCATCCGGTCGATCTGCGCAGCCACTACTCACGACCCATCAAAGCGGCAGTCCCTGCTCGGGCCCGCCGCCATATCTCCACGGTTGCTGAACGGGTTCTGGATGCCCCCGGCGTTATCGACGACTACTACCTTAACCTTATTGATTGGGGCGTCTCTAATCAGCTGGCCATTGCCCTCGAAAACTCTGTATACGTGTGGAACGCAACCACCGGTGCTGTCAGTGCCTTGACCGACGCAGCTGAGTCCAACTACATTTCCAGCGTCAAGTGGTCTGCGGATGGCTACCTTTCGGTAGCACAGAGCGATGGTGTCATTGAGATCTGGGACGTGGAGCAGCAGCAAAAACTACGCACCATGACGGGCCAGAGCTGTCGGATCGGCGTCATGGCATGGGACAAGCACATTGTGTCGTCGGGAGCTCGCAACGGCTCTATTTTCCATCATGATGTGCGCGTGCAGCGCCATAAGGTCGCTGAGCTGTATGGCCATCAAGCCGAGGTGTGCGGCCTGACATGGCGCAACGACGGCCAGTTGCTGGCCAGCGGTGGAAACGACAATCTCGTAAACATCTGGGATATTCGTTCGAGCACCCCCAAGTTCTCAAAATCTCAGCATACAGCGGCCGTAAAGGCACTTGCGTGGTGCCCCTGGCAAAACAGTTTGCTGGCATCCGGAGGCGGATCTCTGGACAAGCATATCCATTTCTGGAACACGACCACCGGCGCTCGCACCAACTCCATTGATACCGAGTCGCAGGTAACTGCATTGCATTGGAACAGTACTTTCAAGGAGATTGTCTCTTGCCATGGTTTCCCCAACAACCACTTGAGCATCTGGTCCTACCCCAGTCTTTCCAAAGTGGCCGACATTTCGGCCCATGAAGCCCGGGTCCTCTACACGGCCATGTCGCCCGATGGCCAGACGCTGGCGACATGCTCTGCGGATGAGAACCTGAAATTCTGGAAATTATTCGAGACTCCCCGTTCCGAGAAAATCAAGCGTGCCAGTAAAGCGGTTGGCAAGCCCATGATGATTCGGTAACGGGACTTATTATTAGCTACTCTTGTTTGGTGGTACCACCAGACTTGTATATACCTCCTAATCGGCGTGCATAATCATTACCCGAAACCACTTTACCCCGTAAGCAACTGCCCTAGTCCATGGTCGCGAATAAACCAGCTAGATACAAGAAATAGAAACAAAAGCACTTATTTACAGGTTTGCAAAGCAAAATCAGTATTGACAGGCGCCATTGGCGCGGCTGGCAATCTCTGGTCGCTAGTCAGGGGTAAGCTACTATCGCCAGCATACTTCATCAACGTAAGCATGGTGGAGGAACAGACGGGCACGAAGCGACGATACTCGAAAATGGACTACCCGTCTACCGCATCGTCTATTTCGACCACCGATGGCACGGACAAACCCGGAGAGAATTTTCAAGAGCAGGCGCGGGTCGTCGAAATCGAAAGGATCTTCAAAAACATCGAATCGGACCAACAAGATCCGCAGCCACCCCGCGAGATGGTTGCAATCGATGCAGATTGGTGGAGCCAGTTCAACGACGCGTCTCGCAAAGACGCAATGATTCCGGTCGAGCGTCGGGAAAAAGATCCAAAAATAGATATTCCCAAGGAGGCGTACGACCAGCTGGTGGAGTGGTACGGGGCCGAACAGGCCCTGAGCATCCCCATAAGTGTGGTAGGAGGCGACACGATTGCCGATCGAGAAGCACGGCCCAGCAACACAATTGGCGAAATTATCCCCGATTTGCAGGGCGACTTGTGGGTGGGCTCGAGCCTGAGGCCCAGGCTGGGGCCGGCCGAGTTTGGCCGGATGAAGCTTCGGCCCGTCACCCGCGGCACCTTTGTGGACTCACTGCAGCTCGAGGGCAACGAGAGGCTGGTGGTGGAGCCGGAAAACGCGGTGGTTGTGGGCACGCTAGGCCTCAACAATTTGGGCAACACCTGCTACATGAACTCGGCACTGCAATGTCTTGCCCACATTGAGGAGCTGGCCGCCTATTTCGTTAGTGGCAAGTTCAACAACGATATCAACCGCACAAATCCTATTGGCCATGGCGGTCATGTTGCCGATGCGTTCGGGGAGCTGCTCAAGAATCTTTATACTGGCCGGGGCAACTCGTTTGGGCCGTACAGCTTCAAGAATACCATCGGCCGCTACAACCGGGCGTTTGCTGGCTATCTTCAGCAAGATTCACAAGAATTTACTGCCTTTCTGTTAGATGGTCTCCATGAGGATCTCAACAAGGTCATTGATAAACCGTTGACCGAGAAGCCCGAGCTTCCGGACGAGAAGATTGCCGACGTGGCTGCGATCGAGGAGCTCGCGCTGCAAGTGTGGGATCTTCATAAGAAGCGCAACGATTCGATTATTATCGACCTTTTTACGGGCCTTTACAAGTCGACGCTCGTGTGCCCAGTGTGCAAAAAGGTGTCGATTACCTTTGATCCGTTCACTGACCTGACGTTGCCGCTGCCATCGGCGGATATCTGGCTCCATTCCGCTACCTATGTTCCTCTTAATGGCAAGCCGCAAACGTTCGAGGTTGCGCTGCATCCGTTTTCAACCATCAAGGAACTCAAGCAGCAGGTCTCGGGGCTGGTGGGCGTGGATCCCGCCCTGCTGGTGGCCGCCGATATATACACGTCGCAGGTCTACCAGTTCCACGAGGACGAAGAGATTGTGAGCGTAAAGATCATCTCCTCGGATGTGCTATTTGTATACGAGATTGATGCCCCGGGCCCCGATAACCAGTTCCCTCTTATGGTTCTTACTCGAACTGGCGGCACCCTGGCCGGTGAGCCACTGCTGATCATGGCCACCAAGGCAGACACGGTTGCAAGTTTGCGGGAAAAGCTCGACCGTCGATACGGCGACATTCTCACCGAGGTGCCTGCATACGAGATCGATAAGCTGCCTGGCAATGGTGTTGCGTTGACGGCTGCGTTTGGATCCCCCACGCGAGACCTTGTGAAACTGGATCCAGTGGATGAGGCCAGTACCAGTGTGCCTGCCAAGTCGGACCATGAAACCCAGGAGCCCGAGCAGACAGAGTCTCCGGAATCGTCTTCGATTTCGTCGCTTTCGGGACCGGCCTCGTCGCCCGACGAGTCATTCGTGCATGTTCCCTCGTCGCCTTCGAGCGCCATCACGCCGCACCAAGAGGAGCTCGAGACAGCACCTGCGGTGGACGTGTCGCTGGTTTCGCCAGGCGACATTCTCGTGTGCAACTTTGACAGCAACCTTGATTTCCTGGCACCCGAAGCCGTGGAAAACCCGGCAGCGGTGGCTGCACATTCGCGCAAGAGCAAGCAACACACGGTGTCGCTGGGCGAGTGCCTTGATTTGTTTGCCAAGCCCGAGGTGCTTGGAGAGAACGACTTTTGGTACTGCAGCCGCTGCAAGGATCTTCGGCAAGCCACGAAACAGATCGAACTGTGGAGTGCTCCTGATGTCCTTACGATCCACCTGAAGCGGTTCAGCAACTTTCAGAGCTTCCGCGACAAGATCAGCGACGTGGTAGAGTTCCCCATCGAGGGACTCGACATGGACGACCGGGTCCAGGGCCCGCACCAAAAGGGCAGTCTCATCTACGACTTGTTTGCCGTGGACAACCATTTCGGTGGCCTTGGCGGGGGTCACTACACTGCGTATGCCAAAAATGCTGCTGATGGTAAGTGGTACTACTTCGACGACTCGTCCGTGACTCCTACCGAGCCTGAGCGCGCGGTGTCGGGCGCGGCGTATCTGTTGTTCTACCGCCGGCGCTCAGCGAAGCCGCTGGGCGATCTAGAAGGCGTTATCCAGAGCGCCCAGGAGGCGGTGCGGCAGTCGCGAGCCCAGCAGCGCCGCGAGCAGCTGGCCAAGGTTGCTCCGCCGGCTACGCCTCAGGAAACTGTCACTGCTTCATTGGCGACGCCCGAATCGGACGGGGCCAGCGACAGCCGGGATTTCGACGCTTTTGAGGGCCGCCATTTTGACGACACCAGCGAGACCGAGCCTGCTGAGGGCGACGACGCCGCTGTCGATACTGCCGACGGCACCGACTCGTTCCACACAGCCTAGGACACCCTTATTTTTATTTGTATTTACATAGTTTTCAGCGTGGGGGCTAGTCAGCTTTCGTGAACCGCTCAGCTTTCGAACCGCTCAACTTCGTCCAATTTAGGCATGGATGAAGCGGCTCCCTCGCGGGTGACGACAATGGCCGAAGCCTTGCTGGCGAATTTCACACTCTCGTCGAGCTTCTTGCCGACGTTGAGCTGCGAAATCAAACCCGCCAGAAACGTGTCGCCGGCTCCAGTGGTGTCTACGACCTTTTTGACCTTGAAGCAAGGGCAGTAGCCATGCTCGCTGCGGTCTGCGGTCGTAAACACTGACCCCTCGGCACCGAGCGTAATGACGACCGCCGACCGCACGCCGAGCTCGACAAGCATGCCAAGGGCCTGCTCGGCATCCTGCCGAGTCTTGACTCGGCTGCCGTTGTTGTACAGAATAAGGCTGGCTTCAATGGCGTTGACAACCAGGTAGTCTACAGTCCGGTAGACTTCCGGATCAATGGCAGTAATGGGCGACGGATTGTAGACTGTTTTGACGCCATCTCCGGACGCGAGCTTCAGAACTTTGATGGTCGACTCGATAGGAATCTCATTTTGGAGCATCACATAGTGCGAACCCTTCCACAAAGCAGAGGTGATCTTATCTGGGGTAACTTCGCCATTGGCACCCGAATATACCAGAATGCGATTTTCGCCTTGTTCATCCACAAGAATAGTAGCAATGCCAGTGCGGGTTTCCGACCGAGTAATGTTGGCAACACAAACGCCTTCCTTATCTAGCGACTTGACCAACTCGTCGCCAAAGTTGTCTTTCCCCACACAGCCAACCATTGCTACCTTGACGTCAGACGGAGACAGTCTGCGAGCGGCCAATGCCTCATTGGCACCTTTTCCGCCATGATGAGTAGCAAAACCGCTGGCATGCACTGTCTCGCCTCCGTCTGGAATGCGAGCAGCCGTGGTCACTAGATCGTAGTTCAGGGACCCGATGATAGTAATCATGATGAGATGGTCATCGTAGGACCAGGACTAGGACTAGAACTTGTCTAGGTCTCGCCTAGGACTAGCACGAGAGGACTGGTTACAAGGGGACTAGTGAAGAGCAGGACAAGTCATAGACTCCATGATCATAAGTTACTACAGAGGATCATGGGATGTTACACGAATGCAGATATGTACAACGCATTTGGCCGGCTTACGAGTTCTTGACGCGGGTGACATAGGCCTGCGAAACCAGGTTCCAAGCAGCCATGAACTTTTGCGCACATTGATCGGTGCACTTGGACTGGGCACTAGTGACGGTGGGGCCCGGGTTGGCAAAGCACAGGTCGTAGCAGTTTTTGGTCATAGTCTTGTTAGCGGCTGTTGGGGTGATGCTGGGGCCTATTACGGGCATCCAAAAAGGTACTTACATTCACAAGCTCGGTGACATCGGCGACAGCAAGCTCCTGGGCGGTCTGGTCCTTGAGCTGTTGCTTGAAATCCTTAGCAGGCGCTGCAGTAGCTTCCGACTTGCCAAAGAACATGATGAGTAAAGAGTATAGAGGCCCGAGATCTTAGATCTTTGGGAGGCCGCCAAAGCGAAGGTATGCTATGCTGTTCAAAAGTTGCTAGTCTATAATCTAAATGATCACCAAGGCTCGCTCTCAAACACAGGCTTTTCCTTCTCAATGTCAAAGCCCGGCTTGGGAACGGAAACAGCTCCCCGCTGCTCGAGCAACAGAAACTGCTTGCCGCGCAGCAGTGCATAAACGGTTTTGAGAATCGGAGTGTCGAGCTTGTGCTTCTTCGCAATTCGCAAAGGGTTGCCGAGAATCGCTTCCAGCTCCATCACCTGGCCCTTTTTGACATCGACCATCATCGAAGGCTCGTAGAACTCGTTGGCATCGCAGTTCAGCATATAGTCTTCCAGATGGTCGGGCAGCTTGTGTCCCAGATCAGTCTCGGCAATCAAGCGCACCTCCTTCATGGCCGGCCGCAGAATGCTCTCGGTCATACCGGCATAGAACATGCGGCCCGTATCCACGCCCGTGAGAGCGGCCATGGTGTTGTAAACGGCATTATAAAACAGCTTGGTCCACCGCTTGGCACCCAGATCCTCGGCGAACTCGGCTTTGGATTTGGACAGGTTGTAGATATCCACCAGTTCCTTGCATTTTTCAATGGCCTCGGGCCGCTTGTCGTAGGTACCAAACGCAACCAGATCGGTACCGGTGTGCTTAATTTTGGCATGGTAGTTGGCCGCTCCAATCATTGAGATGCCGCCGAAAACATACGCATCCGGGAACGCAGCCGTGACGGGCTCCTCGTTTCCAAGACCGTTTTGCAGCAACACCACGCAGGTCTTGGGGCTCACCACAGGGCCAATGAGGTCCTCGGTGCGCTGGAGCTCGGGAATATACTTTGTGGAAACGAAAACATAGTCGTACGGTTTGTACTTGGCAGCTTCGTCAATAGTCTTGACAACCCGCGAGGGCTTCCAGCCCTCGATCTCGCCGTAGTCGCAGGATGCAAAACTATAGCCATTTTCCTTGACAGTCTCATAGTCGCTGCGAACGATCATCGTCACCTCAACCTTACCGGTCGATTGCAAAGCCAGAGCAGTGACTGCACCAACTCCGCCGCTTCCAAGAATCAATGCCTGCTTCATGGTTTAGTCTAGAGGGAACGTCCGGGGTACGGGCTTGATAAGCTTCTCTAGCATTTAGCCGTAATCGGGAGGTATGACGTGAACGGTATCTCGACCCGGAGGTATCGCATCTCTCTAAAGGCATTTCTGAGCGATGGTCTATAATTTTTATTGAGACGGTATGGAAGCCACAAATATTTCTGCTCGCTTAATCTCAGGATTGGAGTATTGCCTATTTTTTCCTATCATCTTGTAGTGCCTATGGCTTTAGCCGGTGTTTTTCAATACTCGAAGCGGACACAGGTGGTTCTCGCTTGAAAACCTCTTAGCCGAACGAGTACCAGGGAGTACTCTTACGAATGTGCCTGGCATCCCATCGCCAGAATCAGTACTCCCCTTGATAATCTACAGCCTAGGCAATTTACCGCCTAGGCAAGGGGCCTCACGGCCAAAACAAAGAGACGCGTCTGTGATGCGATGAAACCTAGGGTAGAGTTTCATGCGGAACTGTGGGACGGACCCCTGCAGCCCTTATGTCACCTATATTTAGGCCCTCAATCTAGTAATGGCATTACAGGCTTGCCAAATGCGGTTCTAATGCAGAGTCTTTACACTGGAATATACTACTGGCTACCGCTTTCGTGAGGGTATTATAGAAATTCATGCATCCGCTGTCGATTATGCATGCTGGGTGCATGGGACCTTACATATAGGACCACTGCACGTACCCTCTGATGCTTGCAGCTTCTCCGACCGGCATGTTGAGAAGCAAACCCCAGACTGGACATTCCAAGATTCGCAGGCGCCATCGCTGGTCGCATCGCAGCAGCCTACCTACCGAGATGGCCGAACCCGTCTCAATCAGCAGCCTCTTGGACATCCAAGTAGAGGAAATGTCTCCCTTCACAATTGAGGACCTTCTTAAGGATCCGGAAACTCCCAAGATAAAGGCACCGGTGGCTGGGATTCTCAAAGCGTCTACAATTATACTGGCAACGCACCCTCAACCCATTCAACAGGGCCCAGGGTTTCTGAACCTTACCCCAGCTACAGCTGCAGCTGCACGCCGCCCGCAGCAGCGTGCCTCCGTGCAGCCTCTGAGCAATGCAACTACAAGCGTGGTCAATGCACCTTCTCCAACGGGAATGGGGAAAACTCAGTTAAATGCCCGACCGCTCCCCGTCCACTGCACCCCTGAGGAGATGGTCCGGAAAAAGAGCTCCCGGCTGAGTTTCTCCAGTGTCGTAAAACATGTCCGAAACTACCGGACGCACCATCATGCAGTGTCTGGAACGCAGAAACAGGCCAAATGCATTACGCACGAAGACGCGTCTCTAAAGTCTGTTTATGACATTCAGGTCCAGGGCAGCTCACAAACTACATTGACTAGCGACCCTACCGCGTTAAGCAGCCTGTCCCCTTCCACAAGATCCGCATCATCTGGTTCCGTCGATACAATTAATTCTGGTACTTCTCAAGACCGTTTGGCTGCGGAGACCGCGCTCTTATCGGCAATGATGCCCTCGAGAGAGTCGTCCGCGGAGCCGTCTGGTTCTCCTACAGAGCTGTCCACCAGTACTCGGTTCGAGTCGCCAGTAGAGTCGTCTGTGGTGACATGTGCGGAGTCGTGGGTAGAGTCGTCGGTGGAGCCCTTGAGCCCACGGTCGTCAAAGTCACCATCTCCTTCGTCGACAAAATCCTCTCAGCACTCACCGGTGCTGCCATCGTGTCCAGAAACACCCGAGGAACAAGACGACGTGCACAGTCCTGCCACTTCGGCGGCAACGCCTCCTAAACCGGTTGAAAAGGACGACTTTTACCGGCCCAAGCCTCCTACGTCTCCTGGCAAACGCGCACCTGGTCCTGCCCCTCAGCATCTCTATACCAAGGCCAAGCAGGTCAAAGAGCAGTTACAGCAACCCAGCCTTCTGGGTCATTGGGACTCCATTGCCACTCGCGGCCAGGACCAGCTGGCCTTGCCTAGCGGGTTGATCACGAACCGGCCGCGGTTCTCTGGTGCCTCCACCGTGAGCCGGCTGGCCGCCGGGTCGACTTTTCGAAATGGTGCGACAGGGGCCCGCGGCAGCTTGAACCGCCTGAGCCAGCGCCAGAGCTATGCTGATAAGCGCATGAGTATTATCAGCATGGCGTCGTCGATTGCCGCTCTGGCTCCGCTCATCTCGACTCCGGAAATGTGCGACTCGGTTGCCAGCATGAGCCCACTGTCGACCTCCGAGGAGATGGACCCCGAGCTGGCAGCGCTCTACCAAGCAATCAACCCAGTACGCAAGCTGGGCAGCTCACCGGGCTCTTCGCCAGTCCCCGACGGTCTGAACATCTCTATGCGGTCGGGAGGCACCACTGAACACTTGAGGATCTCCAAAATCAATCGTCAGAAGCACTTGTCCAAGTCCTCATATCGCAGCCGTCCTCCTCCTGTCCCCGAGAAGGATGAGCGTCGTAATATGGCCAAGTCGGAGGCCGACCCCGAGATGGTTGAGCAAGCCGTCAACGAACTACGCGAGAAACTCTCTGAGTTCGACGACGACGACTTTGCCCTTGATCCTGAAAAGTACAGGCTGAGTATCAAGCCTGTTGCTCTTACACCCGAGGCTGATCCGGTCTCTCGCCGGAGCCGGTTCCGAGGCTTTATGCGTCGGTGCCGCTTTCACCGCCGTCACTTCAATGTCCCTAAGAGATCGCCTGAAACCGAGAACGGAGAGAGCCTCAGTTCCGAGGTGCAGACCGCGCCGACCCCGAATCGGTTCAGCCGCACTGGCTTCCAGCATTCAATGTCGATTGGCGATCTTGGCAGTCCTCCCGAGACTCTCAAGGCACAGACGCTGCCGGCCAGCGGGTTAGTGTCGTCTCTAAAGGGATATTTCAAGTAGAAGTGACGAGATCGGCATACCATTGATCTTCGTTCGTTTCTTGTTTTATTTTATTCGATGGGTTTAGTATACCCTATACAGCCTATACTTTTTTACAACCTCCAAACAACTTTAGCCAAAAACCCACAATCTAAGTTCAACAAGACTATGCACAGCTACTCACAGCTACTCAAAATCCTTGGCGGTACCAGGAACAAACAAGTTTGGAGCAACCTCGGGCAGCTCGTAGAGAGAAGCGATTTGCGAGTGTCCCGAGGTCGACTCCTCGCCTTCTGTAAAGTGGATAACGTGTTTCCAGCCCAGCTTTTTCGCAGCATCGCAATTGAGAGTGCTATCGTCGACATAATAGCACTTTTGAGGATCCGACACGCCGGCGTCGCTCATGGCCTTGGCAAACATCTCCTTTTTGGGCTTGCACACCAGCGGGGTGTGGGAATAGTCGCAATAAGTGATTCCATCGAAAAGATCTTCAATCCCCAGCAAGCGGACCACCCGCTCACCGTGGGTATAGTAGGCGTTGGTGAAGAGCCACAGCTTAACCTTTTTGCGGTCCACGTGTTCCAGTAGACTGCGGAGCTTCGCGTCGGCCTTGAGAATCTTGTCCAATGGCAGAGCATCATCGACCTTGCGGTTGTAGTCCAAAGCATCGATGTGATTGAAGCGGACCAGGCCTTCAATTGCGAGACCATAGTCCTTGTAGTAGTGCTCGTGCAGCATCTGGGCCGACTCATCGTCGAGGTTGAGGGTGTTTGCAATGTAGTTGCGAATGTAAGTGCCCATCAATCCGGCAATGCCGCTTGTTTTCGAGTACAGGGTGTTGTCGATATCGAAAAACAGCACATCGCGACCGTCCGGGGCCGCGTGGGTCGGCAGCTCGGGACCAGTGGCTTCTCGAGCCTCTCCACGATCAGATTTAGTCATGATGATGCAGCCGCGACGAGCGCTGGCGCGGGCCATGTTCTCCACCCACGAGGCGCAGATCCGGATTCTCGAGCACGGTGCGGTGTCGGAAAAGGCCATCACTTATCCTGATTCGCAGGTAGTTACCCCGCGGCTGTTTTATCAGACGGCAGTTGCTGATTGGGCCGCCAAACCGGCTCGGCCTGTATCGCTGCGCCAATTGGCCTTTTTCGGCCGCAGGCTGTCCCGCGACAAGCTGCTGCTGAGCGCCAACTATATTGCAGAGGAAATGACCATTCGGCTTGCTCACCGGCTCTACGATATGCAACAAATGCCCTATAGTATCATGACTACCCCGCACCTCACTGCGGTGTATGAAAAGTACTCGCTGGCGTTTGACAAGTGCCGACGGTTTGGCGAGATCAAAACCACGCAGGACAATGAGCGGTTTTTGCGGCTGATTGTGGAGCTGCTGGACGAGCATGGGCAGGTCATTCCTGACTTGGTGCTGGGCATCAAGGAGGTGATCAAGACCGGCCTGTACCCGGGCGATCCTGAGCGGTTGGACACGTTTGTAAAGAACTTGTTGACGTCGCGGATCTCGCGGCGAGTGATTGCTGAGCAACACTACTCTCTTTGTAAAACGTTTGCCCAAGGCATCACCAACGACGACAAGGACCACACCTACATTGGTGAGGTGTTTCTGCAATGCAATGCGGCCGAGCTCATTGACAATGCAGTTGCGCGGGTCTCGAGCGTGCTTGTAAAGGTCTATGGCGAAGACAAGCCGCTGCCTGAGTTTGTGATCGAGGGCGATGCCGCCAATACTACTTTCCCGGCCTTGCGATCGCACATCGACTATATTCTCGGCGAGCTGCTGCGCAACAGTGCCGAGGCGACCATGAAGATGGCCGAACGATCCAACGAACCGCCAAAGCCGATTATCATCAGTGTTTCGTCGGCAGCCGACAACGTGTTTATCCGGGTGAGCGACCAGGGCGGCGGAATTCCTCCGGGCATCCTCAACAACATCTGGTCATTTGTAAAGCCATCGCAATTATTTGACGAGATCGGCGAGTCGCAGCTGGCGTCTGCGTTGCCCGACGAGGTGCGCCATGAGGTGGATCTGCACATGAAGACCACGCCTTTGTACGGTGCCTCGAGAGACACGACCATGGAGGAGCGCGACGGCCGCCGTAAGCTGGGCATTGGCCTTGCTCTCGCCCGCATCTATGCTGAATACTGGGATGGTGCGTTGGAGATCCATTCGTTGGAGGGCTACGGCTGTGACTCGCTGCTGCGGCTGTCCAAGCTAGGCAACCGGCTCGAGAACCTCAACGTCAACCGGTTGTAGTGGCTTTTTGCATTGCCTAGCAGCAAGCAGCAGCCCAGCTTAGAGGGTGGCAGCCTAGCTGATATTTAACTATATACTTTTATTCTAGTTGGATTGTAGGTGGTTTACCACTTTCAAGCCTACGACCCTCGCCGGGGCAGAGGGTTCGAGATGGCTGGACAAGCCTCGTTAGCTTACACATGCCACAAGACGGGGAAGCGGAGTTTCCGAAATTGGAGACCGTGCCGCTGGATTCGCCCACCGAAGCCAGCAATGATAAGCCGCATTTGCCCACCGTGGAGGTTTCAGAGCCTGTGACGGGTTCGACAGACCAGCCGGCCGCTAGCGACGAGCCAAATGGGACGGAGACAGAGCATGATTTGCCAGAGCATGATCCGAAGGTCGAGGCCACCGAGGCCGCCGAGACTGCTGCTGTAACCGATGCGACTGAGATTGGCGAGCATGGGGCCGAGAAGGCCGAGAAAGCTCTGGACGGGGCCGACGGTGCCGAAACCAAACCGGTCGATACCAAACCGGTTGAAACAAAACCGGTTGAAGCCAAGCCGGCCGAAGCCAAGCCAGCCGAAGCCAAGCCAGCCGAAGCCAAGCCGGAAACCAACGCCGGTGCCAAATCGACCACCTCGCCGGTCCAGTCGCCGCCGGCCACGCCGTCGCGCCGCCGCCGCACCGCCTCAATAGCGCTGTCGACCTCCAGCGTCGACGGCACCGTGGCCAAGTCGTCGATGCTATTTATTTCCAACGCCATGCAGGTGATTAAAAAGTCCAAGGATGCGCGGCGGATCCCCGTGCTCAACACCGCCGTCACCAATGTCCTTACGCAGCTTGAGGAGCAGCAGCACACGCTACCATCGCCCGCTGTGATCATGGAGCCGCTGCGCATTGTGTGCGCACAGGCGTCGTCCACCGATCTGCGCATCACTGCGCTCGACTGCATCGGTAAGCTGTTTACGTTTGCGTATCTGGACGACGAAGTGGACACTGCGGGGCCCCCGCAGCCGCCGCTGCTGGACCGGGCCATTGACATTGTCTGCGACACGTTTGAGGGCGAGTCCACCGACTCGCGTATCGAGCTGCAGATCATCAAGGCCCTCACGGCCGCAGTGGTAAACGACGAGCTGGTGGCCCATGGCCCCGCCTTGCTCAAGGCCGTGCGCCAGATCTACAACATCTTTGTCACGTCGCGGTCGCAGGCTAACCAGGGCGTGGCCCAGGTCAGCCTCACCCAGATGGTCCAGGCGGTGTTCTCGCGGGCAAAGGAACTGGCCCGCGCCGAAACAAACTACAGCTCCACCGTATCGGTGGGCACGTCTGGGGCCGGAACCAGTGCCACGGCCGTGAGCACAAGAGGTCACTCACACAGCAGCTCCGACGCCGAGGCGCCGACACTGACGCTGGAGAAAATGAAGGGCGGCGTGTCTGAAGAAGACCCTACTGGCTCTGCGAGCGCGGACCTCATCACCCAGGATGCGTTTCTGCTGTTCCGCACGCTGTGCAAGCTGTCGGAAAAGACGGATGTGAATGCCAACGACATCAAGGGCCACGGCATGCGCTCCAAGCTCCTGAGCCTGCACTTGATCCACATCATTCTCAAGGGCCAAATTTCGGTGTTTGCGGCCAAGGACCTCAAGGTCAAGTTCCGCAACCGCAACCTGCGGTTCGTGGACTCGGTCAAGGACTACCTGAGCTCGACCCTGAGCCGCAACGCCGCGTCGATCTCGCCGCCCGTGTTTGAGATCTCGGCCGAGATCTTTTCGCTTATTGTCACGAACCTGCGCTCCGAGTTCAAGCGCGAGATCGAGGTGTTTTTCAGCGAAATCTACCTCACGATCGCCGAAATGCGCACCTCTACCGTGCACCAGAAAATGTACGTGCTGAACCTGCTGTCGCGGCTCTGCAGCGACCCGCGCGCGCTGGTGGAGCTGTACCTCAACTACGACTGCAGCGTCAACTCCAAAAATATCTTTGAGAACCTAATTGGGGTTATTGTGCGCCTGGCCGTAGTCAAGGTCCAGCTCACCCAGTCCCAGTACGCCGCCTACTACCAGGAGCGCAACCACCCCCTTGCCGTGTACAACCTCAATCTCCCTCCCAGCATGGCCATCAGCCATGTTGTTGCTACAAACGGCCAGCAGGAGCAAGTGGGCTACCCGCGCGAGTATGCTATGAAGGTCACTGCCATTGAGGCGCTCGTCAGTGTGCTGCGGTCGTTGCTGGTATGGTCGCAGCGCGATTTTGACTCGGAGTCGGCGGCGCCGGGCAACTCGTCAACGTCGTCAATTTCATCCACAAGCGAGGAAAAGGCCACTAGTAATGGAAGCTCTTCGGCGGCGCGGCTGCCGGTGCCCAATGGCCATGCTCGCAATCTCTCGAGCGACGATCCTAGCCAGTTTGAGACGCTGAAATCGTCGAAAAAGGCGCTGGATCTCGCGATCTCCGACTTTAACTACAAGCCCGAAAAGGGCGTAGACCAGCTGTTGGCTGCCGGCATCATCTCGGCCTTGGAACCCGACCAGGTGGCCAAGGTGCTGCTGGAAAATGAGGGCTTCGATAAGGGCCAGCTAGGCGAGTACATGGGCGGCAAGGACGCGTTCAATCGCGCAGTCATGCACCATTTCGCCGACCAGATGGACTTTAAAGACCGCTCCTATGTCGAGGCCCTGCGCCTGTTTATGCAAAAGTTCCGGTTGCCTGGAGAAGGCCAAGTGGTGGACCGTTACGTCTTGGAGTTTGCCAACAAGTACTTTCAGGATAACCCCACGGTTTTCCCCAATGCCAGCACGCCCTATACGCTTGGCTACTCGGTGATGCTGCTTAATACCGAGCTGCACAACCCGCAGATCAAGCGCAAGCGCATGACGCTCGAGGACTTTATCATGAACAACCGTGGCATCAACGACGGTTTGGACCTGCCTGACGACTACCTTGCCGAGATCTACAAGGAGATCCGCGACAATGAGATCAAGATCATCAGCGAGCAGCAGCAGGCGGCGATCCGCGGCCACACCGCCGAGGCCCGCGATAGCCGCGAAGCCTACCTGGTGGCCAGTGAGGTGATCATGTCCAAGGCGGCCAAGATGATGAAGTCGGCCGACCGCGGCAGCGAGTCTGTGTACTATAATGCGTCGCACGTGGACCATGTGCGCCCCATGTTCGAGGTGACTTGGATGTCGCTGCTGGCGGGCGTGTCGGCCCCGTTCACCGACGGCGACTCCGATATCGTGCACCTGTGCCTGGAGGGCATTGCGTTGGCGATTCGCGTGGCTTGCCACTTTGAGATTGAGCTGGCCCGCATCTCGTTTGTGCAGACGCTGGTCAAGTTCACCACCCTCACGATTGGCAGCATCAAGGACTTGACGTTTAAAAACGTCGAGGCCGTGCAGGTGCTGCTGCGGACCGCGCTTGTCGAGGGCAATATGCTGCACTCGTCGTGGTACGACATTCTTGTTACCGTGTCGCAGCTGGAGCGTGTGCAGTTGATTGCGTCAGGCGTGGCGGCCGGCACGCTACCCGATGTGGGCAGCATCCGCATGTCTTCGGATCGATACGTGCGGGACCGGCCGCTCGAGTATGTGCCAGCCGACGTGTCTGAGCCTCTTCGGTCGCGCGAGCTGGTGGTGGACATGGACAAGATCTTCACCCAGAGCGCGGCGCTCAACGCCGAGGCAATTGTCGAGTTTGTGCGCGCGCTCGCGCGGGTGTCCCAGGAGGAGATCGACAGCAGCACAGACATGGTGGAGCCGCGCACGTTCTCGCTGCAAAAAATGGTCGATGTGTGCTACTACAACATGGGCCGCATCAAGATGGAGTGGTCAAAGATCTGGGACGAGATGGGCCGGCAGTTTAATGCCGTGACCTGCGGCACCAACGAGCATGTTGTGTGGTTTGCGCTGGACTCGCTGCGCCAGCTGTCGATGCGCTTTTTGGACCTCGAGGAGCTGCCGCATTTCCGGTTCCAGCAGGCGTTTTTGAACCCGTTTGTGTACGCGATGCAGCACTCGTCTAGCGAGCAGGCAAAGGGATTGGTGGTAGAGTGCCTGCGGCAGATGGTCATGGCCAAGCCGGACCAGCTGCGGTCGGGATGGACGGCGATCTTTAGCACCATCCAGCAAGCGGCTTCTCAGGAAAAGACCGTGGTGGTGCAGGCCTTTGATTTGTTGTCGCACATCGGCCGCGACTATTTGCCATTTATTGTCGAGCAGGACGCGCTGGCGCCTTTCCTTGCTGCCGGCGCGGCCATGGGCAAGCAGGGCACCGTCAAGGTTGCGTTGCATGCGATTGATTTGCTTCGCAAAGTCGAGGAAGCGGCCGCGAAAACATCGGCGGACCCCAAAGCCATCAATTTGTTGGTCCTGCCGTCGCTGCACGACGTAGCCATGCATGGCCGCGACCTCGAGGTGCGGGGCCGCGCGCTCACGTACCTGTTTGACGTTCTCATGAACAAGGGTGACGCGTTTACCCGCGAGGATTGGGACTATGTGGGCCGCGAGCAGCTATTCCCTCTGTTTACAGTGTTGGAGATCCCCAAGAGCAAGCTTGACGAGGAGACGAACCTGTGGCTGTCCACCACACTGATCCAAGCCCTGCGGCAGCTGATTGTGCTGTTTGGCCAGTACTTTACCATGCTCGAGTCAACGCTCGACACGTTCTTTTTGGACCTGCTCAAGACCTGCATTTGCCAAGAAAACGAGACAGTGTCGCGGATCGGCAGCCAGTGCCTACAGGAGCTTGTCGCCAACAACGCCGAACGATTCACTGACAAGCACTGGCAGCAGATTGTCGACAAGGTGGAGCTGCTGTTCCGGCACACCACTGCCAACGAGCTGTTTGACGCCAGCCTCCTGGCGTCGGGCAACACGCGGTCAAAGACCCAGGTGTTCCACCACAGCATCACGCTCACGGTGCAGCAGATTCTCGTGATTGACACTGCCGGCGAGCTGCTGCGCAACAAGAGCATCAGCGAGCACATGCCGGTTGCCGACGCGGTGCGGATCTCGCAGCGGCTCAAGGCGTCGTACGACTTTGCCCGCTCGTTCAACCACAACCACGAGCTGCGGCAACAGCTGTTCCAGCAGGGCTACATGAAGCAGACGCCCAACCTGCTCATGCAGGAGTCTGCGGCCGCCCGCAACTACGTCACCGTCACCATGGCGCTCTACCGCAACAAGCCGCTGCTGGAAAGCGAGCCCGAGACCCGCCAGGAGCTTCGCGAGGAACTGCTGCCGCTGTGCACGCAGATTCTCTCCGACTACAACCAGCTGGCGCCGTCGGACCACCGCCACGTCAAGACGCTGACGCCGATTGTGGTGATTGTGCTTCAGGAGTTTGTGCGGTTTGATGACGACGACTTTAAAAACAACATCGACGGCCTGTACCGCCAGGTCATCGACGTGCTCAACAAGGATATGGGTCGCGAGCTGCGCGAGGGCGTCCAATCGGTGCTCTTGCGAGTCGCCGACGTGCATCTTGCTTCGGGCAATAGCGGCTAGACATAACTTAACATTGCCCATTTGGCAACCATTGCGAGAGAATACATTGCGAGAGAATATTCAGATTTACATATAAAAACGGTCAAAGCTCATCCTTTGCGTCCTTTTGGGCCTCTTCATCCTGAGCAAGAAGACGCTCTTCGTTTTCAAGGTACTCAATGTCGTCCTTTGTGACGTAGAACCGATACTTTTTCGGAATCGGCTCCATGGGCATCTTTTTGCCTAGAGCCCGGACCACAAACTGGGCAATGTCCACGGCAGTGAACTCGGTGTCGCCCACCGCCATCTTGCCCTTGCGGGTATCAAACACCGCGATACGGCCGCGGTGCTTTTGCACGCCCGGTTCTTCCTTGGAGTTGCGGAAATACTCGTACGGCTTGTAGCCCAGCTCCTCGGCCACCTGGCTCAGCTCGTCGGTGGAGTCGTCAATAAAGTAGTTCCAGACTAGCTTCTCGTTGACTTTCGGGGGTAGCCGCGACCGGCCGGTCAAAAAGATGTTCTTGTCCTCTTCCGCAAACTCCTTAGGAGTGCTCAAGAGAATGCAAGGGTAAGTGGCGCGAATGCACCGCCGCACAACGTCGTGGGTATCGTCGAGCCAGTCGTGGTCCAAGGGCACCGCTTCAGGCGTGATGCCGGGCATGGCAATACCACGGCTGGCTGCCATTGCATGCAGCACGCTGGACCGCTTGCGCTGCGACTCGTCGTATGATGCCCGGATCTCGGCGAGCTTGGCTTTGTACTCGGCAATATACTCGGGGCCTTCCTCGACCAGCTCCTCGGGAAGCAGATCAATGTCGACCTCGTCAAGAATAACATTCAGCAGATTGTCAATGGCATCATCCGCGCCGTCGATATCGGCCGTCAGCTCCTCGTCCACAGCGCTCTCGTCGACCTCGGTATCGTCGGGGGAGCTTGCCGTTTCCGGGGCCTCAAAGTCCTCGGCCTCCTCGCCTCCTTCGTCGTCGATATCCGTGGCCACGGGGATCGCAACCGGGTTCACAAATGTGCTGGTGGGCGCCTCGGTGAACTCCTCGGGCACAAACTCCTTGCCCTCGGCCTCGGCGTTCTTTTTGCGGATCTCTTGCCGCGCATTGTGCCGAGCAAGCAGCAGATCGTGCTGGTCCTGCTGCTCCTCTTCACGGGCCTTGAGCACATGCTCCATCTCCTCGACCTGCTTGTCCTCGAGGATCCATTCCAGTCCATTGGCAGCATCTTCTCTGCCTGGGTTCAGCGGCAAGTCGCGGGCAGTCCGCCGGGACATCTCGAGCTTGTACTGCTCATCAAGGAACCGCTTGACCGAGGGCTTGGTGAGATTGCCCTGGTAAACGAGAGGAGCACGATCGTCGGCCATATACACGAGCTGGCTCTGGTCGGGGGCCTTGAGACCCAAAAGATTCCAGGCACCGTCGACGCGGCGGGGTACATAGCCAAAGCGCATTTTGCCAAAGTACTCGCTCGAGAGCTTCTTGAACAAGGGAGCGATACTCTTTGAGCGGTACTTTGCGCCGGGAAGCATCAGCACCCGAGGCACAAGGTTGGGGCGAAGCCAAATAATCGACTTCTCCTCATTCAGCGACGCGGCGTAGTTGCGGAGCTTGGACAATGCAAACTTGTTGATGGACTTGGAGTCGCGAGGACCCGTGTAGGTAAACACCTTGGGGCGGCGGGGCTTAACCTCTTTGCCCTCCAGTAGGTCCTTAAAGTCAATGTCGGTCTTTTTGGCAGGCTGGAACACCTTGATGGTGGGGAAGCCCTTGATCTGGTACCGGGCGCAGAGCTCCTTGTTCCCCGGGTTGTCGCAATTCACAGCAGCAACATTCACAAGACCCGTCAGAGCCTTGGCAGAGCTCAGGTAGTCGGACTTGAGGCTCTTGCAGTGGCCGCACCACGGCGCATAGAACTCAACAACCGTGACCGAGTCGTTGGCCAGCACGTTTTGTTTAAAGTTCTTTGCTGTGAGTTCTCGGACCCGGGTTTTCGAGTATAAGTTGGCAGCGTCTGCCAGACCACAAGCGGCAAGCATCCAAACTAAGATGTGGGCAACAAACATGTTGGATGAGTGTGACTAGATGAGGTGGGGGTGGATGCATATATAGCACCATGGTTAGGGTACTCTGCTGGCTGCGGGGAACGGACCACCTGTAGGGTGGTTGTTAAAGATTAGAATAAATAAGTTTGCTGCAAAATGCCAGTGTGTATTTGGTTTCCTTCAACGGCATGCGGGAAGGCATGCTGATAGAGCACGCGGCAGATCTATCAGAGCTACCCGAAAGCAACTGTGCCGCAGTAGAAGATGTTCAATACCTCCTCCTCGCCATACGAATCCAAGAGATCATCGAGGTTGGCGTCTAAAGACGGGGCAAACGAGCCGTTGACATAGCAAAACAGCGATCTCTGCGCAGTGAAGCCGAGCTGCTTGCGGAGAAACGTCACGAGGGCGCTGAACTGGTACCCGCTGGACACATTGAACACAGACGTCTTGAGTCTTGGAGTAGCACCCATTGGCCGAAACCGCACGGTGATCTTCGATGATGGCGATGCTCTTGCTTTATCGCCAGAACCTTGATCTGTGTTTGGAGCTGCTGGGTCTGATTTAATTGCCTCCGGCGCACTGTTAGTAGCTGGTGCCTTGGTTTCAACTGAACCGCTTTCATCCACAAGTCCAGTATTTGCTGGTGCCGGACTCGCTGTTTCCGCTGGCGGGGTCTGTTCCGGCTCCAGCATCCCTGGCATACCTCCTGGCATGGCTGAGCTCATATGCTGCGAGCGTTAGTAACCTGCCTGACGCTATGATCACAAAGTATTTCCAGGGAGCCACTGTGCGGATGCCCAGTGCCGGCCGTGCCGCCAAGCTTGGTCGTCTCTTTCTTGCACAGCTCCCTCCTCGGGAACGAGCCAATATCAAGCTCGACTACAAGCTGATCACAGACGAGTCGGTGGCCCCGGAACTCAAAGTGAAATTTAGTAAGTACCACCGTCAACGGACCGACTGCCAATCGCCAACTGCCAACCAGCCCCGACCAAGCTATGCCCAATATCTCAAGAATCGGTATGGGGGTTGGCGAGGACTAGCGAGGATCAGTGAGAATCGGTTAGATCAGTATGATGCCAGAATAGACGCTAACGCAGAGGATGGAACCCTTTTGGATGTGGATATCACCAAATCATCTACCCGGGAAATGGTCGAGACCTTTGACCGTCACTCCCGTAAACTTCAAATTGCAGACTCGCTCAAGGAGTAAAGCGGGTCTGTCTATGGATTTATCTATAGTGTGTAAATAAGTGCTTGACCTCTGTGTCGGTGAAATTTTCTTTGTAATGAAACAGCCCAGTGAACAATCTTCGAAAAAACCGGTTTCTCGGTTCAGAGACATTCTGGGCCTGGAATCCAAGTCGAAAAGCCTCTACCAGGACCCGAGATTCGACACCGCGCTTGGAAAAGCTGATCTCCAGCAGGTGCGGCGCAATTACGGTTTCTTGGACGGCTACCGCGAGAAGGAAATCGAGCAGTTGAAGCAGGACCGGCAAAAGTCCAAAGACCCCAAAGAACAGGAATTGATCGACAAGGCGATTAGATCGCAGTCGTCGCGACTGGAAACGTTCCGTCGCCGGGACCAGGAGGCGGAGATCCTCAAGAAAATCAAAAACAAGCCTATCACGCGGGCCAAGAAGCGGGAGCTGGTGCTCAAGGAACGGTTCGAGAATATGTCCAAAAAGGAGGCTGCGCATGTCATTGAGCGTCGCCGCCGCAAGGTTGCTCAAAAGCAAAAGAAGGCTCTTCCCGATCGCCGGGCTTAACCGGCTGCTCATGCTTAACTGGCTGCTCATGCTTAACCGGCTGCTCAGAGCCAGACGGTGTCTCAGCTGAAGAGTCTGAAGAGTCTGCCTGCTCTGAGCCGGAGAGGCTCAGCCTGCTCTTACTATTTATCAGTGGACCCTACGTCCATCTATATCAATTACAGTTCCTAGATCCGTGTACCTAAAGTCTACTGAACAGTGGTTCCCTTGTGGCTGGTCCAGTCGTCAAACGAGCCGCCATAGTTGAGACGGTTCTTGTAACCATAAGTGGCGGCCAGCTGCTCGGCACCCTGGCTGCGCACGCCGGCACGGCAGTACAGCAGCAAAGTCTTGCTAGGATCGGGCTTGTCGAAGCCAAACGTCTCCTTGAACTCTGCGGGCTCAAGACCCAATGCGCCCGGCGACGACCGGAAAGGAACATTGACGGCGCCAGGAAGATGGCCGGCCGCGTACTCGTCGGGCTCGCGCACATCCACGACAACTACGTCCGACGGCGCATCCTTGACAATTTTGGCCACATCGTCGTAGTTGACCTCCTTGGCAGGAGTGTCCAGCGATTGCGGGCTGTAGAAGCGGACCCAGCCACCGACCTGCGGGCGCACGGCCGCGGCCACGGGGCGGGAAATAATAGAGGCAGAAGCAGCGCGGCTGGTGAATGCAAGGCGCGAGAATGCGCGAGGAGCCGCCGCGGCGCTGAATGCGCGCGGGATCGTCCTCATTCCGACCTTTGCAGAACTGGAGATCATGGGATGGGGATTGATTGCTTTACCTAACCGGAGGCAGGCCCTATCAGCAGCCGAGCTCACGAGGGCAGCCAGGGCCCGATTTTCTTAGTTTTGCAGGCAGCCTTGTATTGCGGTTGACAAGCAATTGCGAATGCTTGAAGAATGTTTGTTTCTGCAGATTGGTTTTGGTTGCAACTAACTGCCCTATCTTGGCTCCTGTCGGTTCTCTATCTTTCTGTGCCCTTACCTGCCTTCCTTGCCTTCCTTCCCTGCCTTTCCCTTACCTTGGTCTTTCCCCTTACCTTGGCGCGCTTGGTAGCTTGGCTTAGGTTTTTGGCTTAGAGGTTTGGCTGTGTTAGTACTAGCTCCCAACTGTCATAATGAGTGGGGCCAGAATTGCCAAAACTATAAAAGAGGCGGGCGCCTTGGCCGTGGAAACTGGCGACTACATTTCGTATGCCACGGTACTGGATTTGAACCTCGCCGACTTGTCGAACCTGTCCATTGAAGACGCAGCGGTTGTTGTAGATGCTTTAAGCACGACTTTGAGCCAAAACAAGCCGCTAGTGGAAGGCGTTGGCTGGGATATCCCCGAGCTGATAATGCGCTTTGTAGACCGCTACCATGAGCACATGATCGAGTCCCATGGCAAGGACCCTATGTTTGCGGAAATGAAGAAAATTGCCGTGCTGTTGTGCGAGGAAGCCAATCCCCGGGAATTGTTTGTCAAAGTCAGTGAGCAAATGCTCGTAATGCCAACATTGGACTACGACGAGAGTCTAGAGTCGCCATTTGGCTCTGACGATGAGGATGATGCTGCCACGCCGGCTGCTGAGCTCGACGCAGCCCCTCCTTCTGTCAACGAGCCGGTCAGCCCACCCCCGAGCTCCAACTCGGCCGCAACAAACCCCGAGGCAAACACTGCGGCGGCCAGCTCGGCAGCAGCAAGCTCCCCGGCAGCAAAACGGTCGCTTGTGCGCAACACCAGCTCAGCGACCCCGGATATGCTGAGCCCGTTCGAGCTGCAGGTCGTCGCGCGCATGGACGACTTCAAGTTCAATCTGCTGTACGAGATGATGCGGTGCTCGCTGCTGCGCATCAAGACCGACCATCCGTCGCGGTTCTTCACATCTGCCGCCACGACCATGCTCACGGTTGCAAGCAACCCGTCCATCGACGCTGCGTCCGTCTCTACCTATGCCCGCCGCATGTTTGTCTTTGGGCGCGACTTTGAGATGGCACCCGAGGATGTCAGCGACGCCGAGCACGCCAAGACCGCCGAACTGCTCCGCAACTATGTGTCACATGCCGTCAACGTGTCGCTGGAGCATGTGTCCATCAAGTGGGCCCAGCGCCTGTACTACCAGCTCATCAACAAGCTGGCGACCGCCCCACCTCAGGCCCGCGAAGCAACGTACCACCAGAACCTATACACCGAGCGCATCACCGAGGTGATTGCCCGGCTGAGCCAGCTGGAGCTGTCGTTTGACGTCAACATCGAGTCGATGGTCGAGGCGATTGGCAAAAAGTACGAGGAAATCGAGGCCCAGCCCGAGGACCAAAAGTCCGAGCAAAGCGACGACGAGGGTGCCTACTTGGGCAAGATCTCCGACGGCGGACTGTACCTGATGGCCACGCAGATCCATTTCGAGGGCCCGCGCACAGACTGCCCGTCGCTTCAGGATGCCGCAGAGCAGGCTCTGTACCTGGCGCAAACGTTGCCGCCGTCGTTTGGCATCCGCGACGCGACACTGTACTGGGCACT
Source organism: Wickerhamiella sergipiensis (assembly GCA_030563925.1). Taxonomy (NCBI): domain Eukaryota; kingdom Fungi; phylum Ascomycota; class Dipodascomycetes; order Dipodascales; family Trichomonascaceae; genus Wickerhamiella; species Wickerhamiella sergipiensis. The sequence continues at coordinate 65,369 of JAJMKN010000033.1, forward strand.
ATGGGTGTCCGTGCAGGCCACCAGCGAGGCGGTGCGCAAGCTGCCTGTGGAGTTGTTCAATCACTACCTCCATCTGCTGCTGTCGATTGCAGCCACCTCCGAAGGCGACGACCGCCATATCGCGTATTCGGTTGTGGCAAAGCTTCTGCGGCTGCAGGCCCCAGACGAAGCCTACGAATTTCTTGTCGATACCCTCCAGGACTGTCCGTTTGACACAGTGCTGGACGCTGCGGTGCAGATGCTCAAAACGCTTGTCACCGGCAAGACCAAGCACGTGCTGCAAGAGGGTACGTGCCGGTCGTCGAGCAACTGCGGTGCCGCCGGCCAGAAGCTCGAGCTCAACCTTGCCCAGAAGCAGCAGCTGGCCCGCATGGCGGAGAGCGCGGTGGAGGACGTTGCAGCTGGCTCTGCCTCGTCGGTCCCGCTGCTGCTGTCGTGGATGAACTTGCTCACAGTGGTGCCTACCGACAAGACAATTGTCGCCCGCATCTATAAGCGAGCCAGCGAGCTGGTAAGCGAGGATTTGCTTCCGGAAACCTGGAGCCATCTGCTCAAGTTGTCGGTCGAGTCGCTGCACAAAGCGCAGCTTGAGTGATATATGGTTATAGACTTAATCGAGAATATCAATGTACTCTCTGGCTGCTGTTGCTGGCGTAGGAGCAGGTGCTGATGCTGGTGTGGGTGCTGGTGCTGGTGAGGCTGATGCTGCCGGTGCGGCTGGAGCGGGTGCTGCCGCGGCTGGAGCAGGGGCTGTCGTGGCCGGTGCAGGGGCAGCCGGTGCAGCAGCCGGGGCCGCCGGGGCCGCCGGGGCCGCTGGAGCAGCTGAAGTCGCGGCATTTGCCTTTGGTTTGACTGTTCTTGGCTTGGTCTCTTTTGGTTTGGTCTCTTTTGGTTTGGTCTCTTTTGGCTTGGTCTCTTTTGGCTTGGTCTCTTTTGGCTTCGCCGTGGCCTCCTTGGGCTCCTTAGGTTTGGCCTTTGCATCCGTAGGTTTAGTTTCTTTGGTGTCTTTTGTGGCTTTCTTAGCCTTGGCCTTGGGTTTCGCGGTTGAGCCAGCACCAGCGGCACCAGCGGCCGCATCAGTACCAGCAGCGCCAGTAGCATCGCCAGCAGCTCCAGTAGCGCCAGCAGCAGCTCCAGCAGCTTCAGCAGCTCCAGCAGACTCCTGGTCGGTCTTCTTCTGCCGGGGTTTGCGCGGCTTTGCCGGCTCGTTGGGGTCTTTAGGCTTGCGGACTCGTTTTGGCTTGGGCTTGTCGTCTGTGGAGGCACCCTCAGTTTTCACAGCGGGAGCGGCGGCAGCGGGTTTAGAGTCGGCCCCGGCACCGCTGGCGGCCTTTTTCGCCCGCGGCTTCTTTTCAGGCTCAGCGGCCGCGCTGTCGGCGATCTTGCGTTTCCGCGGCGTTTTCTCCTCGCTCTTGGGCTTGCGCTTGCTTGCCTTCTTTTTATCGTCCTTATCTGCTTCGGCACCCTCTCGCATATCGGAGATCTGGCCGGCATAGACAAAAAAGCCGTCTTTGGTGGCCGCGGCTTGGCCCTCCCATTGCAGCTCGCTATCGTCGATAAACGGGTCCTGCAGATCATAGTTGGTATTATTGGCGCGCTTCTTCTTTTTTTTCGGTTTATCGGTGCCGGCAGCGCCTGCGGCGGCGGCCGCGGCCGCGGCCTCAGGATTGGTCTCGGGATTAGGCTCGTCGTTGTCGTCGTCGTCATCGTCATCGTCGTCCTCGGAATCGTTGAAGCCTTTCTGCAGCTCCAGCGCGTTCAATGCATTGGGATAAACGGCTGCGAAACCGTATTTTTCCTCTGCAAGGTTCATAAAGTCGACTACCAGGTTCGGCTCGAAAGCGACCTGGACGTCCAGGCTAGTGTCGGACATGTCGTAATCCTACAGAAGTGAACATAGTCAACATAGTCATAGTCAACCCAGTCAACGAGCTACTTAATTATTGGAGCCGGGTGAGCGGTAGTCTCTTATAAGTGTCTGCTAGCACCTACCACGGATATCACAAGAAATTGCATACATAAATATCTACTGTAACTCGAGCCACATCCACTTCTCCGGGAGCGACTGAGCCGACCCAGGAGCAGCAGGGCTCACATGGCTGGACGCGGGCGACGGCGTCGCCACGGCAATGCCATTGGCGGTGTGGCCGCCTGCGGAAGGGGGCGTTGGCGCTTGTCCAGCCGGCTTCGGGGCAATAGGCACGTGCTTCTCGGCCTTGGACTTGAGCGACTGGCCCCGGCTACCGCGGGCAGAGCCCGGGCCCGGGCCCTCGCCGGGCGACGAGTCCGAGCCCACCGTGGACCCCCGGCGGGACGAGCCGTTGTTGGTGCGATTGCGTTTCTTAATCACATCCGATTTGAGGCTCAGCGGCCGTTCCTGGCCATGCAGCTTCAAAAACAGACCGCAGGCATTGCACAGCGGCTGGCCCTCGCCATTGCGCCGCCACAGCGGCGTGGTGCGCGTGTTGCAGTTGGTGCATTGAAGGTTCTCGTTGGGAGTCCGCCGCGCCTTGCCGGCCGCGTCCAGCGTCGACGACGACCGCGACAGCGACCGCGCCTTTGACACGCCACCGCCATTTGTTTGCGACGACGGCCGCCGCCCGATGGCAATGCCCGTGGGCGCCCCCACCGAGTTCAGCGATACCTGCGACACACTGCGGGAAAGCGAGTTGCGATGGGCAGGCGCCGGGGGCGCCCCGGTGTTGGGCGACACCCCGCCCTCGTACCCCCCAGGGGTGCCGGGTCCAGGCGTACCGGCCAGCGGTGTTCCTGGTGCAGGGGTGCCCCCCAGCGGCGTGCCCATCATCGGGGTGCTCGACGCAGAATGTGCGCCGTAATGATTAAGATGGCCCATAAACGACGTCGAGAGCGAGCTGGGGTTTAGCGACGAGCCCTGGAAGCTGCCGGGAGGCGGCGTGTCAAACGAGCCGCCGCCAAACGAACCGCCGCCAAACAGCGGGCCCGTAAACGACCCAGACACCGACCCGGACACCGACCCGGAGCCGCCGACCGAGCCGGGCACGGACCCGGAGATCGAGCCCCCGCGCGAGCTGGGCACCGAGCTGGGCACGCTGAACCCCGCGTTAGAAAGCGAGGACGCCAGTGAGCTCGATAACGAGTCTGACTCGGGCAACACCTCGTCAAACAGATCGTACTGCGGCGACGACACCCCGCCGTTCTGCGACGTGGTGCCGCCCAGCAACGACGAAAAAACCATATTGTTGCTGAACGCACTGGGGGCGGCCGAGCCCACCGAGCCCACGCCGCTCGACAGCCCGTTGGTGCTGCCTTGCCGAGTGATGGACGCCTGGCTAGGCCGGCTATACTGGGGCACAGCCCCGGGCGACGAGGTGGCGCTCTGCGCCCGCTGTCGCGCCAGTTGGCTGGATAGATGGCTGCGCATCGGCGCGCCATAGCCGGAGCCGGCATTCCCGATATTGGAGCCCGAGCCTATATTAGACCCGGGGCCAAGAGAAGCGGAGCCCAGCCCCGGAGTGGGGCTTTGGGTCCGCGACGGGACCTGGCTGCCGGGCAGCGAGCCATCGCGGCCGCTGGATGGCGGATGGAACTCGGAGCCAAACATCGAGCTGGAGAAGCTGTTGCTCAGGTTCTCGTGCAGGTTCTGGAAGCTGCTGGCCAGCGAGTCGCAGTACTCGTCGGCGCCCGTATCAAACGAGCTGCCTACGGCCAGCGGGTCGATATCCAGACTAAAGCTGGCCGGCCGGTACCCCGAGCTGGGGGCATGATGGCCAAACCCACTCCCATTACTACCGGCGCTGCCGCTTTCTTGGGGACTGGGCTCGGTCTTGACCAGGCCGTGGTTGTTGTAGTGGTACGAGTCGGGGCTGGGCTCGTTCTTGACGTCGTCGAAGCGATGGGCCCGCCCGTTGAGGGAGAATCCGGCGTAATTATTGGCGTCGCCGCCGCCATGGCCGCCATGCGACCCGCCGTGGGACAGGCTGTGGGGCCGCGACGATTGGTCGGAAGAGCTGGTCATCTCCATGGCCAGCGAGTTGAGAAAACGTTCCTCAGACGACATGTGGGGCTGAGGACGAGCCATTGACGAGCCGGACTGGTCGGCGTATCGCGCGTTGAAAACCGGCTGTTGTTGCGTCAGTGCGGGATGTTGCGCCTTTCCCGTCGGTCCTGGCCGTTGTGTAGTGGCAATTTGCTTCGCCGGGGAGGAGGAAGACTTGCTGACGCCAGACGCCGGCATTTGATAGCTGGGTACGGGCACGTCGTCGGGAGACCGCTCGCTCTCTGGCGACGTCGTGAGCGGGGTCATCAGCGAGCCCCCGCCGGTCCCGCTGGTGTCGGCCAGGTGCGAATGATCCAAATTCAGGAATTCGTCGCCGGGGAACGTGCCATCTTTGTTCCGGATGTCCAGGCCGTGGCGGTGGCCGCCATGGAAATGCTCATGGTGCATGGTCTCGGTCTGAGACTTGGAGCTTGATCCATCCATTGTGGGAAGCTGGGCAGAGAGGGGACAATTAATGACTTGAGACTCTTAAAATCCGCAGTTAAGAATAGGATGAAATCAAAGGACGGTTCCAACTGATTGAATTTGAGGAGAAGAAAAGTGGCAGGAAAAACGCGGTCGCAGCCAATAAATTGATTCAAGTAAAAGGGCCAGTTGGTTTATTTCCACTTGTAGTTCTTTTAAAAAAGACCTTGAAATGTGCCGATAAAAACAAACGGATATCCAGCTCAGATCCACCAAGAAAATCGATGACTGTTTTCGGAGGGTTTTTGGCCAGAAAAGTCGACGTAAAAAAGCAATCAGAAAGGCCGAATTCACAAACAATAAAGACGGAACGATTCGGGGCTTGATTGGGCAATCAGAATACTATTGCGTGTACCAGTAACCTCTAGGAAGGCTTTGCAAACAAGCAAGGAACCACGAAAAAAAGGGAAAAAGTTTGGGGTAGGTTTCGAGCTTACCAAGGTTCAGTTACCTGTGTGGAGCAGAGGGCCGGGGTTGGGGTTGAGCTGCCAAGGGTTCGGGCGCAGCCAACCGCTCCTGCCTGCAGGGGGGGAGCAAGGGTTGACCCAGCGGAAGGATCGAGTCTAGGGCGGTCCATTTGCTTTTTTCGGGGTCTTGGCTCGGATCATCTTAGTTTCTAGCCTTCCTCTTTACATGTTCTTGATACAACGCCAGGGCCTCAATGCAATACACCGGATCAGCCCCCTTACTCAAAGATTTATCATCACCGTTTGCGTCCAGATTGTCAGCCGATTAGTTAACATTGACCCTGAAAACAATGATTGGTCTAGGGTATGCGGGTCAGCAGGGCCTGAACCTCCTGAAGATCGGGTGCCGGAGGGTGTTGCCCTCATGCTATGGATGTTTTATAGCCTGTTATAGCTATATAGTCCCCTCTACATGCGAAATTCAGCCTACCGCTTGGCGTAGTCGCCCCTAACCGCCTGGCCGCGAGGGTTACATGTGCTCATGTGGCGGCCCAAGTTGCCGCCACTCCGCAGCATGCATATGCACCTGAAACTTGAACTCAAATATGCAAAAGATCCAATACAGGTGGGCCCCGCTGCAACCTTGGCTCGGGGGTACTGACTTGCTCAACGAGTACCGCCAAATCAATTCTTGGCGGCCCCCGGCCTATATTCAGCTACTTATTGCAACACTCCCCACCAGCCTCCCGGTATATTCCGCGCTGCAAACCCCTCCCCCAGGATCAGCACCCGCAGGAACTTAATGGATTGCGGTCAACCGTTTCACCAGTGTGCGTCGGCAACCTACCGAGGATGGGCAATTCACGGCCAACTAATAGGCCCGGGCTAAAATTAGCACTCGCAAGCGTGCATTTTCTTTAGACTGTATATGCATAAGACTGTAAGGGTCAGCTTGCCCAGGTTTAATGCAGGCTGCATCGTTTTGCATGAGGGTGCCTTTTCTATCGCCAGAAGTACCCGCTTTTCCGCAGTTTGTTCCTATATATACCATTCACATACGTGTGGTTGTAGTGACGGCTTTAGCAAGGCCGGGCTGGGGGCGTCGCCAATCATAGCCGAGGCGATATGCGGGCTGTGGATCTCTAAGCCGCAGCTGATAGTAACAAGGGCGCCTCCCATTATGCAGCATGCTTTGCGTATCTTAATGCGCTCACTCTGTACATCTCGCTCACGCATATAGCTCCTATAGGTCCGTGCTGGCAGTTTCGGCAAATATATCTTAGTATATACACTGTTCATTGCCTGATCGGCATCACTGCCGTTGCCGCATCTAATCGGTGCTGCAGGGCCGCGATATCCATGTAGTTGTTAATGTTAATGCCACTCCTGTCGCCGAGGCGCTCCTGTGGAGCCAAAGCCAAAGCCATTGCCAATGCCGGAGCCAGAATGCTGGTTTTGTGCTTGGTTGCCAAACGACGATGGCTGCGAGTGGTTCTGTTGGTAGAGGCCATGTGACTGAAACCGACCATTGAGCCGGTCGCTGCGATCATGGTCACGGTGATCCCGATGGTCTCTATTCTGATCCCTTTGCTGATACTCGCGATGGTCGCGATGGTCTCGATGGTCGCGGTGCTCGCGATGCTCGCCTCGATGGTCGCCGCGATGGTCGCGATGGTCGCGATCAGTGCGGGTGCCTCTGGGTCGGCGAGGCTTGACGGTGGCTTTTGTAAGAGAATCAGAGTGAGGCGAGTATTCGAGAGTAGCATTCAAGCTCTCCAAATCGGCCTCTGTGACTTGGAGAATCGCTTCGCGCAAAGCAAGAATTACTGCTGCGTCCGAAGCAGTGCGATTCCACACGGAAATCACAAACTCCTCTCGACGAGCAGCACCAACAAGCCCCAGCACTTCCTGGGTATTAAACACCCTGTCTTTAGAAAACTGGCCGCCGACAACACTAACCAGCAGCCGTTCCCAGATCAGCGCAGCCACTGCTCCGTCGTAGGCCAGGCGCTCTTTTTCGTACTTTTCAAGATATTCCGGCGTCTCTCCGGTCAGCCGGCTACGTTTGATCCGCAATGTCCACCGCCCGCCGTCGGCATTGTGCGGGTCTTCCCATAGCGGCTGCACGCCCGTAAGAAAGACCTGGTTTTCACACAAAGTCGTTAGCTGGTTGAACGGCTTTAAATGCGTGTAGACTTGCCAGAACTGCTCGGCAGTATTCACCTGAGCGGTTTCCTTAGTACCTGAGAAATAATTCGAGGTCTTTGGGGTCTTTTCTCGGTGGTAAAACGTCCATCCGCGGGGTAAAACTCGGGCAGTCATGAGCTCAGCTAATACCCCGACAATCCTTAAATCCCAGGCTAGCTGACAATGAGGTTCTGTGCCTGCATCTGAGTCTAGGCTCCGTTGATACTAAATCTCCGCATAAACTACAAATCTATTCTAGATCTCCGCTAATCCCAGAAATCTGCTCTCATAGATGTATTCGCTTTCTATGCCCGACTTAGCTGTTAACCCTGAACCTGTCAGAGACGGAAGCTAAGACGGCTGTAACTGAACGTTTGGCCTAAAGCGTATAGAACCAAACTAGGCGAAAGCAACGCTATAAAAGCGCCCCAAGGCTAAAAAACAACCTAAAACAATATATCACACCGAAGCACTGAAAAAGCATCCACTTACGAACAAACTCTAGAAGGGCCACGGCGGGTCACGTGGCCTGGTGTTGGTTCCCCCAGCTTTTGCCAAACGGTCCTCACCCAACCCCATCATGCCTGATTTCGAGCGTTTGTTTTCCAAGATCGACGAGTTGGAGCCTCAGTTCATCGATCGTCTGGCTCAGGCTGTGGCCATCCCCTCGGTATCTGCCGACGAGGCCCATCGTCCCGAAGTCGTTCGCATGGGCCATTTCCTGGCCGATGAGCTCAACAAGCTTGGTGCAACCGACATTGAGCTCAAGGAGCTGGGCAAGCAGCCCGGCCAATCATTTGATCTGCCTCCTGTGGTGGTTGGTCGCTATGGCACCGACAAGAATAAGAAGACGGTGCTTTTGTACGGCCATTACGATGTGCAGCCTGCTCTCAAAGAGGACGGCTGGAACACCGATCCGTTCAAGTTGACTCGCAAGGGCGACATTCTGTACGGCCGCGGCTCCACCGACGACAAGGGTCCTGTGATCGGCTGGCTTAACTCGATTCAGGCCCACCGCGAGCTGGGCATCGAGATCCCCGTAAACTTGGTGTTCTGCTTCGAGGGTATGGAGGAGAGCGGCTCCGAGGGCCTCGAAGAACTCATTGAGCGCGAGAAAAGCAAGTACTTCAAGGGCGTCGACGCCGTCTGCATCTCCGACAACTACTGGCTGGGCACGAAGCATCCGGTAGTCACCTACGGCGTGCGCGGTGTGTCGTACTATGAGATCACTGTCGAGGGTCCTGCTGCCGATCTGCACAGCGGCTTGTTTGGCGGTCTTGTTTATGAGCCCATGATCGACCTGAGCCACATTTTCGCCAAGCTTGTTACTCCTAGCGGCCAGATCCTCATTCCGGGCGTCAAGGACATGGTCGCTCCCCTCACGAAGTCCGAGGATGCTCTGTACGATGACATCCATTTCGACATCAAGGGTCTCGAGGAGAACATTGGCTCGCAAACCATCATCCAGGATAATATCAAGGATGCGCTGCAGGCCCGTTGGCGGTACCCGTCACTGTCTCTGCACGGCGTCGAGGGAGCATTTTATGAGAGCGGTGCCAAGACGGTGATCCCTGCCAAGGTCAAGGGCAAGTTCTCCATCCGCACCGTGCCCGACATCAAGCCAGCGGATCTTGACAAGGTTGTGATCGACTACGTCGAGAAGGTGGGCTCTGAGCTGGGCTCGAAAAACAAGATCAAGTGCGAGCTGGTCCATGCCGGCGACTGGTGGGTCTCTGATCCTTCTGGCTGGAGCTACCGCGCGGCCGCAAAGGCCACAAAGGCCGTGTGGGGTGTCGAGCCCGACTTTACGCGCGAGGGCGGTTCCATCCCCATCACCCTCAGCTTCCAGAACATCCTCGATACATCTGTGGTACTGCTGCCCATGGGCCGCGGCGACGATGGTGCGCACTCGACCAACGAAAAGATCGATGTGCCCAACTACATCGAGGGCACGAAGACTCTGAGCGCCTACCTGCACTACCTTGCCGAGGAGAAGCAAGATTAATCCATCTATCTACCTCCAGTAGTTCTACTAGCTCTGCTCTCCTAGCTCTGCTAGCTCTGCTAGCTCTGCCCTACCTGCTCTAGCTCTACTAGTTCTAACTGCTCTGCTCTACCTGCTCTGCGCTACCTGCTCCACCAGCTCTACAGCTAGCTGCAGGCCCCTAGAGGTTTGTCATGCCCAAGGCCAAGGCCAAGGCCAGGACCGGAGAAAGAGGCAGCTCGCCTATCCAGGTCTTGAAAGATATCGAAGACGCATCTCTAGAAAGAGACTACTACAATATCCAATCCACCTACTTTTGGCAGTTTGCCGCCACGTTTCTGCCGCTGGCGGCATCGCCGCTCGGCCTTCTCGGCAACCTCTCCAGTATTGTTTCAATTGCCGATAAGTGGAGAATACGAACCGACGGCTCAACTGTTTCTGATCGGCCGTGGATTTTGGCCGTCAACTCGCTAGCTCTGGCCTCGGGCTGCATTTCCAATGTGGTTTTGTTTTTGAACTTCAACGAGCTGCTTCCCGAAAAAGCAGCCCAAATCGTGTCCATCACTGGCTACTTTATGGCGGTTATCTTCTATCTCGTGCTGTTTATTGCTACCGAGTACATGTACTATAACGCAGAGTACCACCGCTCGCAAGGTTATTGGCAAGGAGCAGGCGCCAGCATCTTGTACTTTATTTCGTCGTGCATGCTGCTGGTAAACCTGATCGGCCATCTAAAGGGCAAATACACTGTGGGGTTCCACCTCAGCAAGCACCAGCGGCGGATCATGGTCCTGATTATTCTGTTTATTGTGTGGGTTGCGTTTGGAGCCGCCGTGGCCCAGCACTTGCTGAATATCAACTACGCAGACGCGACCTATTTCTGCTTGGTGGCCTGCTTGACGCTGGGCTTTGGTGACATTCTCGCCGTGACGGTATTGTCCAGGGCGCTGCTCATTCCCTATATCTACGTGGGCATTGTTCTTATGGGTCTCACTGCCATCACGCTGTATCAAGCAGTGATCCAGGAATCGCGGATGGTTGCTGTAGTCTTCCGGATCAAGCGGTCGCGGCAGCGGATGTATGCGCATTGGCAAGACCGCCAAGATCTTGGGCCCCGAGAGGCGTTTGATGAAATGCGGCGGATTGTCAATAAGGAACACCGACGCGCCCAGCTCATGTCCAGTGTTCTCATTTTCGCGTGGCTGCTGGTGTTTTGGCTCGGAGGCGCGCTCATTTTCAAGTACACGGAGAAATGGACGTACTTCAACTCGTTTTACTTTTGCTCCATCGCTCTGGCCGCGGTCGGGTTCGGCGACTTTGTGCCCACCTCGGCGCTTGGCCGCAGCGTATTTATTATTTGGTCGTTTCTGATGGTCCCTACCATGGCCACGTTCACATCGAATCTCAGCAGTCTCATGTTTTCGGGCATGGAAAAGCTGTTTATGTTTCTCAGCGGCTCGACATTGATCCACGACAATCCTCAAGAGGCCGGCCTGGAGACTATCCGCAAGAGAATCGTCGATGGTGGCTATGGCGGCGACTCTTGGACCCGCCTGGCGCAGGGTATTACCTTACTACTTGTTAGGGACGACAATGAACTCGAGTATCCCTATGAGATCTGGAATTGGGCCCTTAAGCAGCTGCTAGGCGATTTTCCACCCGTGTTTTGGTTGTCAGACGACTCGCCCATCAAATACGTATTGGACGAGAGAAAGTGTTTGCTGATGATTGTTCTCCACTGCCTGCATGTGCAAGGCGGCGACGAGATCGAAGACTTTCTGCTCAACCCCGACCACGATGTCGACGATGTGGTGTCTGATTTTGCCTCCAGTCGTTCTGCACGAACAGTTAGTTCCAAGCCCAAGGGGCACTCTTCTCAATCAGAATAGTTATTTATTTGTATTAATGTCGCTCAGAATTACCCGCATCCAGATAGATACATGAACGTAGAACCGATCATAGATATCACACCTCAGTCATCATGGCCAACGCAGCTTCCAAGAAGCTGGCTCGCGACAATGCGCAACAACTCAAAGTGCTGCATTCGCTTTCGGGTGGTATCTTTGTGATTGTTTTCGCTTTGAACTACTTCTTTGGCCGCTCTCTCAAGCCGCTGATTCTGATGACCCTACCGGCTGCTGGCACCGAGTATGCGCTCGAACGCAGTGCTCGGCCTGTTTTCCGCGACGGCCAGCTCGTTTCGCCGGGTACTGATCTGCAACAAAAGGGTCTCACAGAGTACATGCAGGATATTATCTACATGACCTGGGTCTGCCAGGTCCTTTCTGTTCTTATTGGCAATCGTGCGTGGTACCTGTACTGGGCCATCCCTATTTTCGCTGTCTACAAGGGCTGGAACCTTTTGCAGAGCGGCAGAAAGCTTCTTGGAGGCGGTAGCAGTGCGCCTGATGCTACGCCTACAAGTAAGGGCAATGCCAATGCCTCTGACGGCAAGTTGTCGAAACGGCAAGAAAAGCTCCGCAAGCGGCAGGATAAGAACCCACAGGCCAAGGCCATGTCCGAGCAGGCCAATGCTCGGGCTCGGGCTCAGCACGAGCGGGCCATGGGAGCGGAGCAGTGAGCAGAGCTACTCGGCCTAGCTGAGGATGGCCGAGTTAAAAGCGATAAATAAAGCTGCTTTGAGTTATGGACATACGGTAGTCTAGTGGCTTGTCTGGCCGATCTGGCTGGTTTGGCGGCTGGCCGGCCGACTTCGACTCGCAAGGCGGCTAGCATGCCGGGTACTTGCTAGGGCCTGGGCCGCCTCTTGGTAGTACACAGGCGAGTGTTTGAGATTGCTGCGATTGAGCTTGGGCCGCCCAAATTTGATGTTAGGCACAAGCTCTAGCGTTGCTCCCTTGAAGCGTAGAATCGTGCCTGGGGGTACAAGCTTGTCGTTGCCCATGCGATCCTTGAGCATCTGCTTGAGGTAGCGGCCATACCCAGACGCATTTGATTTACCTTTTTGGTTAATGGATACTGGCAGCAAACTCTGAGGGCCGCTCAAGGTTCGGATCGCCCACTGAGGTAGTCCGCGTATAGGCGCTAATGCAACCGCGACGGCCTTGATGTCGCGGAACACCCCCAGCGATAGATGAGGGATGATATCGTCTTCGTTCACAAGCGATGTCACTAGTGGGGCCACCAGCACGGCCAGGTCGGGATTCAGTACGGCGGGAGGTCCGTAGCAGTAGCAATGCAGCGGTGTGCTTTCAGGAATAACGGCTCCGGTGGCCACCACGGGCTCTCCAGATTGGGCTGTGCCGTCAGTCAACATGAGGGTGAGCAAGCTGCCGACGCCTGCCCCTAGCGAGTGGCCGACGATGTCGAGCGAGTAGCCAGGGTTTTCTTCAAGGGTCTTGGAGATGGCCGCAAATACCGGCGAGTTGAGCAGCATGCGCGCGCACCGAAGCATGCCTTCGTGGACGAAACCGTCGTTGCCATTCCAGGTAAATGGAGCATAGTTACAGGTGAGATCGGTAAGGATATCCTGGGTGTCCAGAGTTCCGCGCAGAGTGAGCACCACCTTGTTGGCGTTGGTATCTCTGCTCACGACATAGATCACCGGCACGCTCGTGAACCGGTAGTCGTCGGGGCTGGCCCAGCTGGACTCCACCACTGCGTTTGCGGGTAATCCGCAATGGTGCGCAAACTCCCATTGCTCGCCGATTCCGGGCAGAGGATCGCCCATCAAATGCAGAAACGACCGGCCATAGGCGGCGGCCGCATAGCTGCTATAGCGGGAGATGGAATCGAGCTCGGCGTCGCTCAGCTCCAGCAAACTGTCTGTTTCGGGGGTCTGTGGCTCGGCCAAATCCACTTGCAGCAGCGCCAGGACCAACAGAGCGCCGCCTAGGCGGTACAAGGGTAGGTCTGAAAAGACTTCCGCTCGCAGCGTGGCCAACGTAGTTGCTACGCTCTTGGCGCTCTCGGGGCGAGCTACAATCAGGTCCACGGCATTCACGAGCTCAATGGCGGCGGCTGCGCTCACCGCCGAGATCGACTGAACCGCTTGCAGCCCCATTGTCACCAGAACGGTGAGCAAGGCCAGCGAGCGCTGCTGCGCCGCGCCTATGCGGCCCACTGCATGAGTGAGGGCCCGCGGGTCGGCATGCTTCTTTGCGGTTTCTGATTCCAAGTCTGCCTTTGCGTTTACGAGCAAACAGGTGCCGCTGCGGTCCACAAACAGCAGCGTTGCCAGCGTCAATCGCTTTGTCGTCTCCAGTGCCGACTGGGTGGCCATATCCATTAGGCGCACCGACACGCGCGCCAGGCTGCAGCCATAGGCGATGTTTAGACGCACATACCCTGGCATTCGATTTGAGTTTAAGGGGCACGAAGGTACAAAAGGGAGGGTGGAAAATGGTGTTCGTATAAGTTATGAAACAGCCCAATTATCTAAAGCAGAATGATTTAGGGATACTAAATAGGTGCATAATGCATCAACCACACGCAAGGGTTGGGGCAGCCACACAACGGCTCACGCAAACGCCATGCTCTTCTTGATCTGGGCAATGGCCCGGCCCGGGTTCAGGCCCTTGGGGCAGGTGCGCGCGCAGTTCATGATCGTGTGGCAGCGGTACAGAGACATGGAGTTCTGCAGCAGGTCGCGACGCTTGGCGCCGGCCTCGTCACGCGAGTCGATCATCCACCGGTACGCCTGCATCAGCACGGCCGGGCCCAGGTACTCCTGCTGGTTCCACCAGTACGAGGGGCACGAGGTGGAGCAGCAGGCGCAGAGAATGCACTCGTAGAGGCCGTCGAGCTTGGCGCGGTCCTCGACACTTTGCAGGTTCTCGCGGCCGTCGGCAGGCACTTCCTTGCGCTGTAAATAGGGCTCAATGGACTTGTATTGCTTGTAAAACAAAGTCAGATCAGGAACCAAATCGCGCACAATGTACATGTGAGGCAGGGGGTAGATCTTGATCTCCTTGGAATCGTCGCGGTCAATGCGGCACAGGCAGGCCAGCGTGTTGCCGCCATCGATATTCATGGCGCACGAGCCGCAAATGCCTTCGCGGCACGAGCGACGGAACGTCAGGGTCGAGTCCTGCTCGTTCTTGATTTTGAGGATGGCGTCCAGAACCATGGGGCCGCACTTGTTCAAGTCGACTTTGTACTCCTTGAGCTCAGGCTTGACCTCGGGCGTGTCCGGGTTCCAACGGTAGATGTTGAATGTCTTGTAAAGCGGAGGCTTCTCAACTGCAGCAGTGGCCATTCCACGGGTGGAAAACGCACCAACCCGACGCAAACCGGTCCGAATCATTTGTGAAGTGGAGAAGGGTCAAATGCCGGGGTACAAGCTTGGGTAAGCAGTCAAGCTAACAAATGCAAAATTCGTTCTTTCTGATTGGCCGGCACGCGGCTCGGCCGAAGCGATGTTCCTAACCCTGATAGCCGCCGGCCGATCTGCTGCCATTGGCGTTTGTAAACATGGGTTCGGGTGGTATCGGCCGGTGTAGGGTAGTATCGGGTGGTGTCGGTGGTGTCGGTTGGTGTCGGTGGCGTCAGGGTCGTCTGGGGGAACTTTGGAATTAATTCACAATTTCGGAGACTAGAATAGCTGAAATAATTGAGCCTAATTTTTTCTGCCAAACTCATACCCAGTACCCTCTGTCAATCTCTACGATAGTACCCCTCCTGAAAAATTACATCATGACCCTCGAAGGCCTGCTAGAAATCCTAGAGGGAGATGATATCCGGAACTACGGTGCGTATGTTCTAGATACGATTTTGAATACCGATGTGTTGCAGTCGGCTCCTGAAGGATCGAAACATAAACTGAAAACTCGCATTTCCAGTCTCTTGAAATCAAATGGAATTCCTCGTGCATATGGTGCATTGTTGGCCAAAGCAACGCTGTCCGCGGACTGGTCGGCGGTAAAGACTCACGGGCCTGTGTGGGCTCCGATTCTGATCCATATGCTAGATCTGCCTGACCAGGTTGGTTGGGTGCCTGCGATGGAATGCCTCACGGAGCTCTTCAAGCTGACGGCTGGAAAAAATGAACTGGCCCGGGACATTGGCTCGTCCAAGGTTTCCGACTACGTCAAGCGGTTAATTTCGCTTGTTAACAAGATCCCGGATGCCGCTCTCGATAACATCTCTGAAATGACCCTTATTTACCCTGGCCCGTTCCGCGTGCATGCTGCCAAAATCTCCGAGTCGGCCACAAACCTGATTGCCAGCCCTCACTGGGAGGCAGCGTCTAGAGTGCTGGCGGCTCTGCCCTCAATTGATAAGACCCCGGCCGTTGCCTGGCGGGCGGCTGTCCAACGGGTTCTGGACGACATCGTGGCCCTGTTAGCCGACGAGGGCACGCCCGTGTATTTCCCCAGCGATGATTTTGACGACCATGCCATTGCGTTCAGCCGCCTTTGGACTCTGCTGGGTGCGCTGATTGTTTGTGGAGCCAAGACCGATGTCAAGGTTCCGTCTGCAAAGCTCATTGATGTCATGGACCGGAGCCTGCGGTCGTTGCAGCCGGCCCTGATCGCTTCCGTCCTCGAGTTCTTTACCCGAACTGTGCTTAGACTCGGCAGCTTATATGTTCGCCACTTTGATCTGCTCTTCTTCCACTTTGTCGAGTCCTCAGCTTTGAACCGTTCGCTGGCTCTTGCGGCCGCCAAAGCTACCACCGCTTTGATCAAGCTGGTGGCATGGGTAGATACAAAGTACGCCAGCCCTGCCTCGCGTCTGGCCAAACGGCTGCACGCTGCCAAAGAGCCTGTTTCTGCCGGCGTTGAGGGTCTTGCCGACTATGTTTCTCACAAGGAAAGTTTCGAGCGCACGGCCACCGCCAGCGAGATGGAGACCATCGCCGAGTACTTTGTGGCTTTGGTTGTGCATGTGAACGGCCTCAACAACTCCACGCGAGCCGAAATCGACTCCTTCTTTGTGAATACCGGCTCTCCTGGCCGCCAGCTTTGTACGCTTTACCCCGGCAAGTTTAGTGTGCTGCCGCTGGTGGTCACCAAGTACGGGCTCAGCGGACTCGAGACACTCGTGCATCCCCGGTTTCCGCCGTTCTCGGGCCAAGTCAACGTGTTTGATGAGGCCACTGTCGAGGAGGAGGAGACAGTACCTGCAGCACCAGTTGTGTTGGAGAGTGTTGAGGTCCAAGAGGTGGAGGAGCCCGAGCCGTTTAAAGAGATGCCCAGCTTTGTTGCTGAACCGGTTAGCTTTCACGAAGGCCACTCTCTTGACGGGTTCCCCGAGCCCGACCTCGAGCCCAGAGAGGAGCCCATCCTTCCGGTGCCTGAACCCAGCAAGCCGTTGCCAGAGCCCATCAAGTCGCCTCTGAGCTCAAGAGTATCTTCTGGGTCTGCTGCCGATCTCGCGAGTCCTCGTCCTGAAAAACGAGCTCGCTACGATAACCAAGACGTTACCGAGGCCCCAGCTGCCAACGAAAACAAAGACGAAGAGGCCTCTGACGACGAAGGCGACTTTGTTATGCCTTCTCTTAATATGGACAGCGACTAGTTACCTGCACTAACGACTAAATATTACTTCAACTAAGGCTCCGAGGAACAAACATCTTGGCGTCTAGCCTCAATTCCGGCTCGTTTTCGTACACGGTTTTTGAGACCGGTTGTTTAGAGATCTCTTTGCCTACCTCGGCCTTAGGTAGTGGAATCTCAGCTGTGGAATCGTCAGTAGACGCAGAGTCGAACTCGTCAATGGAATGCCATTCATAGCCCTTAGGCGGCTCGCCTGTAGGGTTTATAGTTGCGTGGTAAAACACACTTTTTTTCGGCGACTTATCAGCATTGACGGCTTGGTGGGGAGGTTTCCACTTTGTGATTCGCTGCACATCCTTTAAATCACGCCGCAATGAGTTGAGGAACTTCACGTCAGAAGGCAGCAGTTTAGATGCTTCTTCGAGCTGCTCGAGCTCCTGGACCTGATCCCATAGTTTGCGGGGATTTGTTTGACGCAATTTATTCATCCTATGTTGTGCTCGAGTATTTAGTGCCTTTCTTCTCTCATTGTGGTCCGGCATGTGCAGCTGCTCACGAGCCAGCCCGGTCAGCAGCAGCTTAATTAGCGGGCGAGGCCCGGGGAAAAAAAATTAAGTAATGGATCTCGACGCCCTGCTGGACCAGGCCAAGGCCAACCTCGCTAAAGATACCGCCAAAGAAGATGTTTTCGAGGAACTAGAGGCGATTCCAAAGCTGCAGGCCGACATGACGGTCGGAAAGCAAGACAGAGCAGCTGCCAAGTCGCACCGGCCAGCCACGGTGATCAAAAGTATCCCGACTGCTGAAAAGCCGCAAAAAGTGAACGACGCAGGCAAGAATTGGTTCAATATGAGCAAGCCCGAGATGACTGCGGCCGTGAAACGGGACCTGGCGCTGCTGAAAATGCGTCATGCCATCGACCCCAAACGGTTCTACAAGAAGGAAACCGGCAAGCCCTCGGAGTACTTTGCCGTGGGCACTATTCAAGAGAGCCCCGACCAATTCTACAGTGCTCGTCTTACTCGCAAGCAGCGCAAGAACACGCTTGCAGAGGAGATTTTGGCTGCGCGGCCAGACTACTACAAGTCTCGGTACGAGAAGATCCAGGAAGCCAAGCGGTCAGGTCGCAAGCGGCACCAAAAGAAGACCCGCGATATGCGTGCTTAAGTATTTATATTCTCAGCTACTCTGTTGACTCTGTTGATCTCGATAGTCCTATTTCTACTGTATACTAGAGTTACTGTTAGACGGCCTGCCCGCTCATTAGCGAAATCACTTTGTCAACGGGCCAGCCGTTGGGCGCAGTAGAAGGAACAATCCCCGTCGTATTGTCCAAAGCAATATTTTGAGAGGCCTGCTCAAGTGCCCAGCTGCAGAACTCGTCGTCTCGCGCAGTGTCGATCTCTTTGGAGGCCTCGACTCCTTCGGCAATCCATTCGTCTACCTCAGGAAGGTTCTTTTTCCGCAGCAGCGTCATTAACAGCCACGACTGGGTCTTAATAGGGAAACTAGGCATGGGATATGCCACTGCGCGCTTCAATGTGGGAGCAAACGACGCCAATGTGGAAACAAGCGACGACAGCTGTAGAAGCACCAAACTGAACTGCTGGTGCAACGCAGGCCATGCCGGCAGCTCAGCCGCCTGTACGCGGTTGCTCAAGCCGGTCAGAGAAAGTACAAGCTGGGCGAGGCGTATTCTCAGCGACTCCAGATGCACTACAGGCACTCCACTAAAGTCGAGCTTCTCCATTAGTAACCTGCAACGAGCTATCGTGATGCCAAAAGTAAATAGACCTAATAGATAGAGACTACTTGATACTGACCATTGGTCCAGTTTTTTGGGGGTTTGGCTTTGTATATCTTGCGCGGTGCTCCTTTATATATACTAATGGCCATTGGTGCCATTTCTTGAGGTTTGTTTTTGTGGGCGCTTGGCCTCTTTTTCGGGCTCGCTAGCACTGCCATTGACGGCCGGCTTAACAGCCGCCGACTTAGCATTCGCCGGCTTAGCATTCGCCGGCTTGGCATCCGCCTTGCCCTCAAACGTCTCGCGCACCTTCACATAGTGCGCCAGCTCGTCGGCACTCACCGACGGCACCAGCTCGCGCTGGGCCTTTTCAAAGTCGGCCGGGCTCACTTGCACATGCGTGTCCTGCTCGCCGGCCACATTCTGGAACCAAGCCCGGATCGTAATGGGTTCTTGGCCCTGGGCCTCACGGTCTGCATTGTACTTTGCGATCTTCGCGTCCACCTCGCCGGCCGTGCGCGTCATTGCGTTAAGCATGGCATCGGAAGAAAGCGCGTAGAAATCGGCACCGGTAAACGTAAACGGGCAGGCGTCGGCGACTTGGGCCAGGCTCACCTCGCTGGAAAGATCGAATTTGCGGGTCAATGCCTCCAGAATCGTCCGCTGCTTGTCGTGGGTATCCGACACGCCCAAATAGAGCATCTTGTCGAACCGGCCCGGCCGCAGCAGCGCCTCGTCCAGGAGATCGGGGCGGTTGGTAGCGCCAATCACAAATACGCCGTCGGCCCCCTGGCTCATGCCGTCGAGCTCGGCCAGCAGCTGCGACACAATGCGGTCCATGACGCCGCCCGAGTCGCCCTGGTTGCCGCGTTTGGGGGCGACCGAGTCCAGCTCGTCGAAAAACACCACGCAGGGCTTGGCGTCGCGCGCCTTTTGAAACACCCGCCGCACATTGGCCTCGGACTCGCCAATGTACATGTTGAGCAGCTCGGGGCCCTTTACAGAGAAGAAGTTGAGGCTGAAAGTAGTGGCAATGGCCTTGGCCAGCAGCGTCTTGCCAGTGCCGGGAGGACCATAAAACAGAATACCGCTGCGCTTTTTGACGCCGCTGGCAAACAGCTGCGGGTACTTGAGCGGCATCTCGATCGTGTCCATGATCTCGCCCTTGACGTTTTCGAGGCCTCCAACGTCCTTCCACTGCACATTGGGGATTCGCGGCGCGCCAATCGAGTCGCTGTACTTGGCGCGAGCATCGCCAATGGCTTTTTCAAAGTCTTGCGGGGTCAGTTTCACTACGCCGCGCTGGGCAATCACCAGATCAACTGCATTGGCGCTCTTCACGGAACGCAAATACGCCTGCTGGCGGGCCACGCGCACAATCGACTCCAAATCAGGCGGTGTCAAGCCGGCCGATTGAAGGGCCAGCGTGGCCAGCTGCACATCGCCGCGTAGCGTGTATCCAGTGAGCAGATCGTCGAGTTTGCCGGCCAGCCGGTTGGGAGGAAGCACGCCGTCCAACAGATAGCCAAACACGGCGCGCCGCTCACCCTCGGACAAAACAGGCACATTCACTTCGAACTTGAACCGGTTGCGCACGCTGTCGGCCAGCGAGTCGGCCTCACCGCAGGTGGCGGCCAGAACGAGCCCGGGCTTGCCGAGGTACTCGTCGAGAATATCGCCCAGCCCGTTGACCAGGCTCGTGTCGCGGCCGTCGGTGTCGTTTTTTTTGCCGAGCGCTTCCAGGTGCGCCAGCACTACCAAGCACGGTGGCATCGTCAGCGCGCGGTCCATGCGGGCCTTGAGCGCACCCAGCGTCTTGGCGTCGGAATCGCCCACCAGCTGGTAGCAGTCGATTTCCATCTCGTGCACGCCAAGATCTGCCGCCACCGCACGCAGGGCCGTGTGCTTGCCGGCCCCGCGCTTACTGCTGCACATGAGAATCGTGGGGCTCAGCGCACCGGCCTGCGGTGCCAGGCTGGCCCGAATGAGCTTTTGAAGCTGACGGGCGTGCGCAAACAGCTCGGGGTCGGCAAACAGGTCCGGTAAAGTAGGGATGCCATAGTACTTGTGCCATCCCAACCGCGACGGAACACACTTTTCAGTGGTGAGGCCGCTTTGGACCATGCGAGTTTGCGTGGGCGAGATCACGCATTGTTCCGAGCCGCCTCCCAACGCAGTGATCTTGAACCAAACAACGTTGTTTGCTTTGCCCGACAAGCTTAGCGGCTGTTCCTCTTCGGGATGCGTGCCTGCCTGGAACAACGTCTGGGCCAGAACCGTGTCAATGGGCACGGCCAGCACGTCTCCCTGGCGGACAATGCGCGGGCCGGTCTCAAAATACGACCGCAGAGCACTGAGAAACGCCTGCTGATACGTTCGGTTGGTTGAGATGGGCGACGCAATGCGCGAAATAGTCACATCCTTGGCCACGGGGACCGTCAACACCCCCGAAGGTCTATCGAGCGTAATGGTTTTTGGTTCGCCCAGATTGTAGGCAAGTAGTGGCGGTAAATAGGCAACCGACCCGGAAATGGTGTTGGGCTCCGGGTACGAGAACACACGCACGATTCGGTCTTGCGACGCGCACTTTAAAGTCACCAAGTCGCCGGAGAAAATGCCCAGCCGCGCAATCTGATCAACGCGCACAAACACCGAATTCTCAAGATCGGCACCCTCGGCAGGGATTGGCTGCACATCTTTAGGCAGCATGGGCGTTTGCAGCGGCTCGACGCTCAGCTCAATGCTGTCGGTGTCGGCTTGGAGGAAGCTGGAGATCTCAATGTCGACGTCGGTGAGGTCCAGCGGCTCTTTGTTGTCGGCATCGGCGGAACTGCCCTCGGCGCCACAAACAACCGAAACAACTGTTTTCCTTTTTTGGATGCGGCCCTGGTCCACGGGCTCACATGCTCGGACCCGACATCGCAGCGAGTCGAGATAGTCGCCTTGGCGCACAATCGCCGGCAATTCCTCGGCCAGCTCGTCCTTGCGGGCCTCGAGCTCGGCATAAATAGGCGCCGGCGCGGTCAGGATCACATGTGAAAGCTCTGTGGCCTCGACGCGGCGCACGTCGATTGCGCGCTTGGGCTGGGCATAGGCGCCCAAATCGGAGCCAACCACCACCTCGTCTGCGGCCAGTGTGGGGTCTTCTCGGGTAGCGAAAAGCGTCCAGGGAAGTTCTGGGCGTGTCCCCGGGATAGACCGGATGGCAATATAATCGCCGGTACCTGGCTTCACCAGCGCGGTGGTGGCAGGCACCCCGGATTTCACACTTAACATGATGGATGTGGGGGAGGTGACAAAGCGGGGCCGAGGCTGCAGCATGTACATATAGATATGTACTTCAGTCATGTAGGCATTTTCTAGTCTGGAGTATAGTAGATTGTGGGCCTAAGAACTCTAGTAAGTTGTCCAGCAAAGTTAGGTTCTAGCCATGCAGTCTGCGGGTATGTTCGAATGCAGATCAAAGATGCTTCTGGATAACATCTTTGGCTTGATTGATCTTAAGTGCCATGTATGTCGACCCGCCGCGGTCGGGATGGTTGGCCAACATGACCTTTCTGTGCGCGGTCACCAAATCGTCTTTAGAAGGATTGGGGGGCAGCCCCAGAATGTCCAGGGCCTCTGCATAAGTCATTTGACTGCCGAACCCGCCCATTAGAAAGGGGGCCTTTGTATCGTGCTGAGTGTCTATAATTCCGAAAACGCTTGGCGGCAGTTTATTTAGTCTCGTGCGTGCCCGAAACGCTGCTCGACCAACGGCAATGGTCGTGGCGGCCGCCAATCCGATAATGATCGGAAGCATAGTCAGCTGGATCAGTGATAGTTCTATAAGTTAGGTTAGAGTCGAGGCCGTTAATTGTAGACTGTGACCGTCAAGGTGTGTGAACCTTGGGGCCTCAAGTCGATGCATGTTTTTGAAAGCGAAGAGCGGAGCATTCTTAAAGGCGGAGAGAGATCAGGCCGGCCGTAGTTCCTGGAGCTCGTAGACCTTGGCTCGCCGGGCCAGCTGCAGCTCTGTTTGTGCCCGTTCCTCGGCCTGTTTCACCATGGCCTCGTTGACGGGAAAAAGACTGCCGTCTAATGATGGAGGGCGTGTGGGATTGATAGGAAGAAGCCATTCCCAGTAATGCTGGCCCAGCACCTGCCGGGCGTTTTCCTTACTGCCCATATCGAAAACATTCCCCAGAGATTCCAGATCAGGGGCCTGGCCATAGCGAAAGTGTGCAGCAGCAAGCGATGTTCGCAGAGCACTTCCTTCGATGTTTTCCAAAGTAGTGGTATTGTTGATCAATAGCCAGGTTGTAAATCCCGCAAAGCCCGCCACTGCCAAGCCAAACACAACCGACAAGATGGCCAGCAGTACCTCGTTGACGCTGATATAGTAGTCGTTGTACTGCTCATCGGAAAAGAACATGTAAAGGTCGGAGACGGTGGCAAGACCTGTGACCCCACAAAACAGCACCACATACCATAGAAACTGCACAAAGAACTTGTAGTTTCGGAACCCCACGCACCCGGAAAACCACGGGCAGTGATGGTCCATCTTGAGCACGCATTGGCGGCACTTGCGGCAGTGGTGCGAGCGGTCTGGTTTCCAGCATTTACACTTGTTGCAATAGCGAGGGCGTCCGTTGCGTTTTGCCAGCACCGATTGCTGGATAATTTCGGGGACGCCGCTAGCTTCTTCATCGCGCATGAACTCGGGGAACTCGCGCGGAGACCCGGGGCCCGTGCTGCAGACGCGGTAATAGGCAATCAGGGCCATGGCGGCCAAAACAGAGCCCCAGACGCCCATGGCCAGCCCGAACACGCCTCCCAAAACATGGCACACTTTAACGTGAGTATACCATGCCCAAGAAATCAGCCCAAACACGCCTAATCTTGGGAACCAGGTACTTATTTTGTACAGAGCCCATAGCAGCCACCTATCGCAGGCGATTGAGAACATTGACTGCGGCGGCTCACCTGTCCTAAGTTGTACTCCCAGCCTAGCCCACACTGCCTTCCCTTGTGCTCTCTCAGCCCCCAGCTCCCAGTGCCCGGCACTTACTACTTAGCCCAGCTCATAGCCAAGCTCTCCCAGCTTGGCCTGCCCCAGCTCTCCTAGCCCAGCGCTGAGGTATAGGCACAGCTCAACCAAGGCCAACGGGCCCAACCCCAGCGGGCCCAACCCCAGCGCCAACTAACAAGAGACGTCACTTTAGACTAACCTTAAAGGGACCTTAGATTAACTACTTAGTTGTACTTCTGTTTGAGCTCCTCAACAAAAGCAATGTACTTTTGCTCGGCGTCCTCCTGCGAGGTGCCCTTGAGGTCTTCCCAGGCCTGCCACTTCATCTTGCCTTTGAAGTCAAACACGCCGGGCTTGGGCGTGTTGTTGTCGCCAATGGTGGCCTGCTTGTAGAGGCCGTAGACCTTCAGCAGCTCCTGGTCGGTGGGCTTATTGGGCAGTTTTTGGACCGCGTCGGCAGCGTCGAGAAATTGAGTCGAAGGCATAGCTTAGATGGTTTGATGGACCACTTCCCCAACTATGACCACGCCTCTCCGCTTAGTAACTGGCGTGTGACCGCCCTACCTGCTAATGTGGGTCTGCTTAGTAGCCCGCGTGGTATTGATTAGGTAAAGGTCCTCCCCAGGCATTGCAGTCCCACGATCAATAAGCTCCCTTTATTGTTGATCTCTGGGCATTGCTAACCAGAACCAACTTCAACCAATGGTGGAATCTGATGAAGAGGACTTCTTCGAGTTCCGTCTCGGCAATGACGACGGCGGAATCATGCGCCAACGAAGTTCTCTTGAGGACGGCGCCCCGGAACTCATCCACTATATCAAACAAAACGGTTCCATGTCGCGGGTATCGCTCAACGGCAGCTCCACCAGCATCGCCGGAAATTCAGACGACCGCAAGGCTTCTGTCACCAGTTTTGCTGGATCGGCTCCGTCGGCATCGGCATCGGCAGTCTCCTTGGCTGGATCTACTGCTGTCAGTGAATCGAGTAGATCGCAGCATGAAGCACATGAGCGAGCAGCTCTACAAGATTCACAGACGAGTGTACAAGCGAATCAAGAAGAGCATCAAGCCAACTCACAAACGACACAAAATGCACAATCAAATGCACGAGCAGATGCGACAACGCAGGCAGATCCCCAAGACAACCAGGACAACCCCCACCACTACCGGCAAAACGCCCTTGGAGAGATCGAACAGGACGACGAAGACGATTCAGATGACGGCGATTGGCTGCCGATGCAGACCGTGGGCTCCTCCGAAGAGTACGACGAGTATGGCAACCTGGTGGTCCATCGCCAAGGCGACTTGACCCAGGTCAATAATGTTGCTGCCAAAGGATACACGCGCGTGGGTGTCGACGACGATGCCAAAAGCATCACGTCGCTGGACGAGAAAACAGACCACTTGTTCGACAAAGACGACGGCGACGCCAAAGACCAGATCCAGACAATGAAGACGATGCTCAGCGAGTCACAGCGCATCGCCTATGTGGGGCTGTGCCGTCTGGTGATGGCCAGTATGGCAAACATGCTGCGCGAAACCACGTCGGGGCTGTCGCCGGTCCCTATTGAGAGCCTGCAAATGTGGGGGTCCCGCATTATGATGCGGCTGTACGCCCACATGGAGCTCAACAACGACGAGCAGCTGATGATCGAGGAACTGGCCCATCACGGCGTGCTTGCGTCGGACCTCACGCCCCAGCTGCGCACTGCGCAAACGTTTAAAAACGGTGAGATCAAAGAGGTCAAGGAGGGAGCCGACGATATCTCGATTGGCGACTTGCACACCGCCAGCGACACCACCGGCAAATCTGCCAAAGACAATGCCATTGACGTGCGCTGGACCGTGCTCTGTGACCTGTTCCTGAACCTTGTTTCCGAGGGCCTCTACGACGCCCGCTCCCGCACGCTGCTCCAGAAAGTGGCTGCCGAGCTCGCCGTGTCGTGGCGCGACGTGGACCAGTTCGAGCGCAAGGTCACCGACGCCATGCAGCTCGAAGAGGCCTCGGACCAGAAATGGGAAGAGCAGGAAGTCATCGAAGCCCACCGCGTCAAGGCCTTGAAGAAACGCTACGCCTATATCGGGTTGGCGACCCTCGGCGGCGGCCTCGTCATTGGCTTGTCGGCCGGCTTGCTGGCGCCCGTCATTGGCGCCGGCTTGGCTGCGGGTCTAACCACAGTAGGTATCACCGGCACCTCCGGGTTCCTGGCTGGTGCGGGCGGTGCGGCGTTGGTCACGACGACCGGAGCCGCCATTGGTGCGCGCGTGGGCCTCAACGGCATGTCGCGGCGCATGGGCCACGTCAAGACGTTTGAGTTCCGGCCCATCTACAACTTCCAGCGTGTGAATGTGATTGTCACTGTTTCTGGCTGGATGAATGGCAAAGAAGACGACGTGCGGCTGCCGTTTTCGACAGTGGACCCCAGCATGGGCGATCTGCTGTCGGTGCTGTGGGAGCCCGAAATGATGCAGTCTACGGGCCAGACCATCAACATTCTCGCAACAGAGGCCCTTACTCAGAGCGTGCAGCAGATTCTTGGTGCCACCATTCTTACCGCCTTGATGGCATCGCTGCAGCTGCCCATGGCCCTGTCCAAGCTCGGGTACCTGCTCGATAATCCTTGGAACGTCTCGCTGGACCGCGCATGGGCCGCTGGGCTCGTGTTGGCCGACACGCTGATGCAGCGGCATTTGGGTGCGCGGCCGGCCATTCTGGTTGGCTTTAGCTTGGGTGCCCGCGTCATCTACGCATGCTTGACCGAGCTGGCTCGGCAGAACGCGTTTGGCCTTGTGCAGGACGTGTACCTCTTTGGCGCTCCCGTTGTCTACAGCAAAAAGGCGTTTGCTAGAGCCCGCAGTGTGGTGAACGGCCGCTTTGTGAATGGCTACTCGCGCAAGGACTGGATTTTGGGCTATTTGTTCCGGGCCACATCGGGCGGTCTTGGCACAGTTTTGGGCCTGGCGCCCGTCAACAACATCCATCACGTCGAAAATATGGACGTGACCGAACTTGTTGATGGCCACATGAGCTACCGCAAGCAGATGCCCAAACTCATGAAGGAGTGCGGGTGGCTTGTGCTGAGCGAGGAGTTTGACGAGATCGAGGACCCGGACCCCGAAAAGTACCGCGACCGGCAGCGGCAGCTGCTGAACCAGCTGGAGCAGGCCGAGGAAAAGCCCAAAAAGAAGAGCTTCTTTTCGTGGGGGCGCAAGCGCGACAAGACGTGGCTGGAGACCGCCAAGGCGTCGACGGCCACCGACGACAAGGCGCCGCAGGACGACGTGCCTGCCGACGGCGGGTTCGATCTCGATGCCATCCGCAACGAGGTCGGCAAGATCGAGCGCATGGACGTGGAGATGGTGTTTGACGCCGAAGCCGAGGAAGAGATGGCCGAGGCCAACAAGGTCAAAGACGAGCTGCGCGGGCCGCTCCCCGAACTGGAGGCCGTCGAGGAGCCGGCGCCCACAGCGCCGCACGGGCCGTTGGATGTCTTGACAAGGGCGTTCACTAGCAACCCGCCAAAGGGAACCATCGAGGTGAAGATGGTCAACGAGCCGCTTGCTGCTACTAATGCTGTCTCTGAATCTGCTCCTGGATCTGCCCCTGAATTCGTCCCTGAACCTGTCTCTGCCCCTGAATCCAAATCTGCCTCTACTCCTGTTTCGGCCTATGCCTCTGCGGCCTCTGCCTCGCCCGCGCCTGCAATTAAGGAACCAGAACCACTAAATGAAGAGGCCCTCGAACCAGAACCAGAACCAGAACCGGAATCTGAACCAGAACCAGAACCAGAACCAGAATCGGCGCCGCAACCACCGAAACTGTTCACCCCCGAGGACGTGCCAACAATGTCGTTTGACGATTTTGAAGAAGACGACTAATATTTAATTCTGCATAGCTAGATAGACCATGCCGATAAGGCCATCGCGATAAGGCCGATAACGCTGGGTGGTGGGGCTGGGTAACTGGACTGGCTGGGCAGGGCTGGCCCCTACCCTCCCTGACATGCTCCCGCCGCGGGTTCCGCCTATTTTGCGGGCCGTCAACGGCTACTCGCGCCTGCAGTGGGCGATTCCTCCCCGAAATATCTTTATAGTCAAGAAAGACTTTGACCGCAAAGTCAATCATGCTGCAAAGAGCCTTGTCGAGCATCTTGTTTCCAAATACAAAGTCAATGTGCTTGTGGAGCCGCGAGCGTACCCTGATCTGGCTGCTCCGGGCGTGCGGGCAATGGAGCAGCACGATTTAAGGAAATACGTTGATTTGGTGGTGACCCTGGGCGGCGACGGCACGATTCTGCATGCAACTTCGCTGTTCAATCAGCGCTCCGAAGAAATGCCCCCGCTGCTCAGCTTCTCAATGGGCACTCTAGGCTTTCTGCTGCCGTTTGACTACGGCGAGGCCCACTCGGCGTTCCACAAAGTATACACAGGTGAAAGCACGGTGCTGCGGCGGTCGCGGTTGGAGGTACGCAATGTGCATGTGCCGCGGGATGAAGCGGGAATGAGCGAAGCGGCTGCGCTTGCAACAGGAAAGGCGCAGCTCGAAGCCGCTGCTGCAGCAACCCGAGCTCTGCGGATCCAAGCAGCCATCGAGGCCGCCAACGAGGATGCCATCTACGCCCTTAACGATGTGACGATCCACCGCGGCTCTTCGCCGCACTTGGCTCACCTCGACATTGCCGTCAACGACCAGCACGTCACCACCGCCATTGCCGACGGCGTGATTGTTTCTACGCCAACAGGATCGACCGCCTACTCGCTTTCTGCGGGCGGCTCGATTGTGCATCCCAGCGTGCCGTGCGTGCTGTTGACGCCGATCTGTCCGCGGTCGCTGTCGTTCCGACCCCTGATCTTCCCTCAGGACGCCAAGATCTCCATTTCCATTAGCGAGGACGCTCGCGGACCGTCAGAAATGTCTATTGACGGATATTCGCACGGCCGACTGGCCATTGGCGACGTCGTGGAGGTGGGGGCCGGCGACACCCACGCGGTGTGGTGTGTTGCTCGCGACAGCGACGAATGGGTCCACAATCTCAATGGTCTGCTTGGATTCAACTCGAAATTCGGCAGCACGAAAATATAGACGCTATACTAATGACTTTTAATGACCGCTTGACTCGTATGCTCAACGCTAATGATTAGAGCATGCTGGTGTGCAGGCAGATCAACATGCACACCTGCACACAAAATCCTACACCCGGTTGAACCTAGCTTGACGCTGCTGAAGCAGCATATCGACACTAAAATACATTAACTACATCTAACTGAGATCCATGCTATCCTCAAACTCATTGACGGGCTGCACGTGCTCGTCACGCTCCTCAACAGTTCCGCCCTTGGCCTCTTTGGCTGCGTTGGAGTCCTCGTCTTTGCCGTCTTCCTCGGCATCCCGGGGCACCTGCTGCATCTGCACCGAAGGCGCAAACTGCGTGCGCTCCAGGTTCTGAAGCACCTGCGTCAGGATCTTGTTGAGATACTCGGGGCTGTTGGCGTTGAGCATATTCGAAGGCCGCACTTCCAGCCGGTAGTCGGGACCATAGTACTCGTAGTAGTCGTTGTAAGGCAGCTCGGTGTCCATTTCCTTGCCGACAGCAACGCCGGTCTCGTAGGACCACGTGCGCGCGACATTGCGCATCGTGTAGCCACCGCCACCGACCATTAGCATGGGCTTGCCAAACGATTTGACATACTCGACGCACTTGGCATGGCCATACATGGACAGATTGAAGCAGCCAAGACGGTCGCCCGACAGCGAGTCACCGCCGCATTGCAGCACCACCGCTCCAGGCTGGTACCACTCCATGATGGCCTTGATCACGGGCTGAAACACCGAGTGGTAGGTCGTGTCGTCGATACCGTCGCGGAGCGGGAAGTTCACGGCATAGTGCTTGCCGTCTCCGACGCCAATGTCCCGCAACTCGCCGGTGCCCGGGAAAAACTCACCGTACTTGTGGAACGAGCAGGTCATGACGCGGTCCGTGGTGTAGAATGCTTCTTCCACGCCATCGCCGTGATGAACATCGATATCAATGTAGAGCACGCGCTGGTGGTACCGCAGCAGCTCAATGATGCCGAGGGCAATGTCGTTGACATAGCAAAAGCCCGACGCCTCGCTTTTTTTGGCATGGTGAAGTCCGCCGGCCCAGTTGACGGCAATGTCGCATTTTTGCCGGTTGAGCCGCGCGGCTCCCTCCATACTGCCGCCGCCACTGATGCCGCAGTATTCAAACAGGCCGTCAAACACGGGACAGTCGTCGCCGACATTAAACTTGACCTGTTCCTTGGAAAACTTCTCCATGTTGTCGGGAGTGACCCGGCTCAGGAAATCAACGTACTCGTCAGTATGGAACTGGCACATCTCCTGCTTGGTGGCCGGCTTGGCCCGGTAGATTTCCATGTCCTTGTAAAGCCCGTAGTTCATGATCAGCGAGTGCGCCATTCTGATGCGGTGCGGCTTCATGGGGTGACCCGCGCCGTACGCATAGTTTCCCACGTCCGAGTCGTAAAAGTACGCCACCCGCCTCTTATCACTGGGTTTCAACTCCAATGGAGCCAGCGTCTCCGACACCATGTGAGTAGTAAGCGTCCGTGTCGGCCCCTCTTAGTGACATCCTGACCGAGCACGAGCGCCTTGAGCTGGGGGGTCAAGCTTACTGAGCGTGGTGGAGACCCGGCCAAGCTTACAAGTGGAGGTGGCAGCGGAACCTAGGGTTCACAGGTCTTAGTCCCAGTTTCCCGCTGCAGCTGAACTTTCATGTCACTTCGTGCCTCAAGGCCCGCGAAGTCTGAAGTCAAACCAGCCGAACATTTAGCTGAGACTAAACAATCAGTTGAGCCTAAACTAGGTGCTAAAAACAACCAAAACGACGCAGAAAATGACGACAAAAGCATTCTCGTGCTCATTGTTTGTGTTGCCGGCATTTATGCGTCGTTTCTCACTTGGGCAGTCTTGCAGGAACGGATTGCAACTACACCCTACGGCGCGGACCAGCGCATTTTCCGAGCATCTCATGTGATCAATGCCGTGCAAAACATTCTTGCATGTGTAGTGGGGTACTTGTTTCTTAGTTGGAAACGTCGCGGCAGTCCTCGGGCCAACCAGCCGCTGGTGCCTAACCGCCAAGTGGCTTTGCAGTACCTGCTGGTTGCGTTGTGCCAGGCTCTTTCCAGCCCTTTTGCGTATGCGAGCTTGAAGTATGTCGACTATATGACTCTTTTGCTGGCGAAATCATGCAAACTGCTGCCGGTCATGGCCGTGCATTTGCTGCTGTACCGCACAAAATTCCCTACCTACAAGTACGTTGTTGTTTCCATGATCACTCTTGGCGTCAGCCTGTTCACTATATTCCAGCCCTCGTCAGGAAAGGCGGCTGCCAGCGGTGAACTATGGGGGTACGTGCTGTTGGGAATCAACCTGTTTCTTGACGGCCTCTACAACACCACGCAGGACCGCATGTTTGCTCGGTTCAAAATGGTGACTGGCGCACACATGATGGTTGTTTTGAATGGCCTGACGGCCCTAATCACAGTGGCCGCGCTGCTGTCGTCCCGCAGTCAGCTTTCCGAACTTAACTGGTTCATTGGACACCACCCGCAAGTGCTCCGCGATGTGGCATTGTTTGGCCTGTGCGGCGCGGTTGGCCAAGTGTTTATTTTCTTGACTTTGGAACACTTTGGTTCCCTGGTTCTGGTCACGACCACTGTGACTCGCAAAATGATGAGCATGCTGCTGTCGGTTGTGATGTTCAACCACAAGCTGGGGCCGCTGCAATGGCTGGGCGTGCTGCTGGTGTTTGCTGGCATTGTTGCCGAGGCAGGTTACAAGCGGCTGGCCCGCTAGCCACTTAGAAGTTTGCTAGTTTCTTTTATATTCGTGTTATTTAGAATCCAGCGCTGAAACCCCAGATAGTACCAGACGTCGGTTAAAGCGAGTATCTACAGGAACTTGGATCTACAGGGATTTGGGTCTATAGGAACTTGGATCTAAAGGAACTGACCGACATTGAGTTCCAGGCCAGAGCACACAAACGGGATCTCAAACTTTTGCAGCACCTCCGGGTGGAACACTCCCAACGAGCCCACCGTCTCGGTCTTGCCGTCGCGCTTGATGAGAATATTAGCAGCGCGGCCGGGGAAGTACACGGGCTGGTTGGACTCTTCAAGCCAGTAAACACGGTCGTCGCCAGTGGGCGCATAGCGGAGCATCTTCATGAGACGGTCCAGAAGGCCGTGAACAACCTCAAAGCCCGAGGCTTTGCCGGCGTAGATGGCGCCAAAGTGGCGCTCGTTGTAAGACTGGCGCTCCAGCGACTCGTCCTTGAACGCGACCTCGCCGCACTCAAACACCTTGATGGGCAGCGGATGCATGCGGTTCTCCTTGATGGTCTTGAGAATGCCCGGGTACAAGGTGGTGCGCACGACCTGGTACTCCTGGGTTTTCGGGTTGGCCAGGTGCACGGCGGTGCCGTTGTCCTTTGTGCGCAGCCAGTCGAAGTTCTCCTCAACCGACGAGAGCGTGAGCGGCATGACCTCGGTCCAGCCGGCACCAAACGCCTCGCGGCGGAGAATGTCGCCGACCCGGTTCATGGGCAGCGGCTGGCCGATGGTAGCCGCCGAGCCGGGGAACGTCTTCTTGAGGTTGTTGAAGCCGTAGCCGATGCCGGCATCCTCGACAATGTCGCACTGATGCAGGATGTCGGGGCGGGTCACGGGGATGGTCAGCGCGAGCTTGTCGTCGCCCTTGGGCTCGACGCCCAGCGCCATCTTGCGCAGCAGCTCGGCGTACTGAGCCGCCGACGATTTAAGACCCAGCACAGAGTTGAGGTACGAGATCTCGGCGTCCATCTGCCGGGGCGTCATGTCGGGCTCCAAGCGCTTGGAGCCATCAGCGGAGATCACCTCGACGGCCTCGATCGAAAACGGCTCCGAGGCGTACTCGGCAAACATCGCGACCATCTGGTTGACGACAATCTCAAGCTTGGTGGCGTCGGTGGCCGTCAAGTCAAAGAAAATATCCTTGGTGTCCAGGGTGATTTTGGTAGCATCCGAGTTGATGAGCGGCGGCAGCGACAGCACCTGGTCCTTTTCGTCCATAAATACCGGCAGGTATGGCGAGTCCTCGATAAGCGGCACGAACTTGGCGAGGTTGCGGTCCTGCTTGTAGAACTCGAGCACCTGCGCGCCAGTCATTTCCTTTGTTTGGTTCAGCGGAGTGAACTTGAACGAGTCGGGCTTGAGGCCCCGGTACCGCACGTTGCCGTGGACCTTGGCCAGATCGTGGGTGCCGATGGCCACCAGCGAGCGGTTGCGGCACAGATTCGAGTGCAGCTTGTCCTGCAGGGCGATAAACGACTCGTAGCGGCGGGGCGTGAACTTGACTCCCCGCAGCACTGCGGCAGCCGCAAAGGGCCGCACCGACGCAACCTCGGGCTCAATCGTCAGCGTCAACGGCGTCTTGGGGACAACAACCTTGTACTGAGGAGCCTTTTGTTTGCCCAGGTAGATGGCCAACGCCCGGACCATGCCCTCGATACACAGCATGTCGTAGCGGTTTGCCGGGACCTCGATTTTAAGGGTGGGGCGCTCGCCCGACTCGTCCCACTCGTCCAGCTCAATGCCGTAGTCAAAGCACAGCTCGTCGAGCTCATGTTCCGTGTATTCACGGCCGAGGCCGTTGAAGAAGTCCTCGCGGTCGACGGTGATGGTCGGCATTAAAAATCAGTCAGCGTGAGTCAGGTCTTAAGCGTGTACTCATTTCGTTCTTGGTTGTTTCGTCGCTTCGTTGTTTCGTTATGTCTTTCTTTCGTTTGTTATATCTTCGTTATATCTTTGTTTATTTTTTTAACTTCATTATTCGTTATCATTTGTCTGTTATACCTAGTCGTCATTAAGACAAGCTCAGTCACACAGAGACTTGAGTTATCAAACCCCCAGCGACCCCCTCGACCATTTGTCATGTCCGCAAACAACAAGTCGTATGATATCCTCGTGAAACTGCTCCTTATCGGAGACAGTGGCGTCGGCAAGTCGTGCTTGCTGCTGCGGTTCTGCCAGGACGAGTTCACGCCGTCATTTATTTCCACCATTGGCATCGACTTTAAGATCCGCACCGCCGATCTCGACGGCAAGGTCGCAAAGTTCCAAGTCTGGGATACCGCTGGCCAGGAGCGTTTCAAGACCATCACCACCGCATACTACCGCTCGGCCATGGGCTTTCTGCTCACCTACGACGTCACCGACGAGAAATCCTTCCATGATATCCGCTCCTGGTACAACAACGTCAAGGAGCATGCTCGCGACAACATCGAGATGATCCTGGTCGGCAACAAGAAGGATATGGCCGATAAGCGGGTTGTGTCGTACGAGCAAGGCAAGGCCCTTGCCGACGAGCTTGGCGTGCCGTTTGTCGAGGCCAGTGCCAAGACCTCGGACGGCGTCGATGACGCGTTCATCCAGCTCGCCCGCCTGGTCAAGGAGAACATGTACCAAGAAGAGGAGTCGACGGTGAACATCGGCAGCGAGGCCAAGGCCAGCAGCTCGTGCTGTTAGGTGTGTTTGGATATTTAAATATTATTTCTGGCGGACGTAGGTTGGCTCCGAGTGCGCGGGTGCTCTCAGTGCCAGTGCTTGCAGTGTTTGTAGAGCCGCTGGTGCAGCTAGTGCGCTTAGTGCTTTAGTGCTCTCAGTGCCAGTGCTTTAGTCCTCTGAGTACCAGTGCTTTAGTGTCTCAATGCTTCAGTGATTGTAGAGCGGTTGATCCGTTTGGTTGTTAGGTCAGTCAGTCTATTTAGTGTAGGTTTCGGAGCATATCGAGTCTGATTAGAGTCTAGTCTGGAGCTTTTTGAATAGCTAGGTTTAGAGTCGTGGCCCGGCACTGCGACCCGGCACTGCGACCCGGCATTGAGACACGGCACTGAGACCCGGCACTGAGACCCTGTGGCCTAGTACCCTACCCCACTTCCCCTCTCCTGCAAGGCTGTCCAATCGTAGACAAACCCTAGCAATGCCTGTGCTCAGAAGCATAGACCGTTTGTTGCCGTGGGCAACCGGCTGCGTTTTACATTTTTGGCGTCCCTAGCAGCCTGAGAAGCCGGCCTCCCACAGTAATCTTTATTAGAGTTTGGTGTTTGAGGTTCGTTTTACATAGCTCGCGAGGTTCGGATGAGGTTCGGTTGGCGAATCAGGCAGGCTCAGGTTTCAGACCCGACTTCGCACTAGGGCCTATCCGCTGCACTAGCGGCTCTTGTATACACCCCCAACTGCATCTAGTGTCTATTCTAGTGGTTATGTCTCTAAGTTAGCCTAAACTGCTCGGTTAGGCTGCAGCAGTGCAGGGGGTGTTTGACATTAACGGTGAAACACGCCTGGGTATGTGCATTTTTCTTGCATAAGATGAGTGAGGATCAGCATGGCAACATAGCGCCGGTTCGCGGGGTTCGCGTCGAGAAAACGAGAGAAAAAAAACAACCAGAATAGAAAATCCAGTATTGCGGGGTTGTTTCGGCACTTCTCCGCCAATAGCCTACCCTGCTCACCCAGCCTGCGGCAAGCACCATGCATGCCTAGTCCCTGGACTGCAGCTCACGTGTCTAGCCGCATATGCAGCTGCAGGCAAAATAATCAGCGGGGGCCACCCCCAAAACATCTCACCAGTCCGCATATCACTACCCCCTCCAGATATGGCATCTTCTAATCGCGTAGACTACGGCCTGCACACGCTCCCATGGGAGGAGGTCGAAGACGAGTACCGGCGGCTCGTGGACGAGGTTGCGCAGGTGGAATCAAACAAGGGCCATCGCCTCGACCAGATGGGCCAAATCGACGAGTTTTTTCGTGCCAACCCCGACGCCGCGCAGGCGTTCATCGACGAGCAGCACGGCGCCGGCCGCGCGACAAAGCTTGGCCGCAGCCATGGGCGAACCATTTCGGCCGCCAGCGGCATCCACCACCACGCGAAATCGGCCAGTCGATCGTCAGTTGCCTCTACAGACTCCACGTACCTCGACGCCCTTATCGGGCCGTCCCCGGAGCGATATAATGGATACTCACAGAGCCAGCAAGCACAGACCGCACCGCTTGTATGCTCTTGAGTGGAAAAGTCTGTGGAAGCCGCAAGTGGCTGTTTCGACGGACAGTGGGGAGTGGAATACGGGCACGCACCGGCGGAGCCAAAGCTCAGTTAGCGATGCACGCACGGTTTAGCTTGTCAGCTCCTGCTCCGCTGTGCTCTGCACTACTCTACTTTGCTACTCTGCTCACAGTTCATTTTTTGGCTCCAGGGCCCAGACGGTTTCTGTTCAGCTCAAACAGCTCTAGCCAAGGAGCTCAGACACTTGTGCGCAGACCCTTCTTTTCAGACCCCTCTTTTCAGGCCCTTCTCTTCAGACCCTTCTTTTCAGACCCTTCTGCTCAGACACTGCGCTACGGCTCTGCTGTTCAGCCAGCACCTGCTCAGCACTCGCACACCGGTACTCAGAACAGGCCTCCAAGGCACCTAACAGTTTGTTTACTGTTAGGAACTTTAGCAGACTCTATTTATTTGCAATACTATAACTACACCTAGTCCTTCTTCTCATTGTAGTAAAAAGCAACCCATTGGTCGGGCAGCGGCTTCTCCTCGAGATCCTCCCAGACCTTGTCCTTGGCCAGATCCTCGGCGAGCCGGAACTCCTCAGCGGCTTGAATCAGAATCTCCTCCACCAAACCACTGCCGATCTTGTTCTCGATGTCCAGAATCTCGTTGTTGGAGTTGACGACCGCCTGCCGGGCCTTGGTCAGGTTCTCCACCGACGTGCGGTACACGCTCGAGGCCGGGAACTTGTCGCCCAAAAACGCCAGCGTGTGCTCGTACACTTTGCTAAGGGACTCGCGGGGATGCGGGTGCTGGAAGATCTCGGTGAGGCCCGTAGGCGTGCCGGCAGTGGGCTTGATCAGGATCTCGTCCTGGCCCAGCGGGGTGTCCACGCTCAAATACACGTCCGCGAGCTCGGGCGTGGCGGCAACCTTCTCGGCAGCGGTTTTTTCCACATGAGGCGGCGGGAAGTTCTCCACAGCCTCCTGTTTATATGCCAGGTTCAACGCACTGCGCACCGACTTGTCGACCTTGTTCAGCCAAATCCGAGTAGGTCTCATTGGTTATTGGTCAGCGCCTGGCGGCTCAAGGGTTACCAAATATTGGCAGTGGTTTCAGCTAGCCAGTTTCATCGGCATATTACTGAGATTTTGGGCTTGGTCTAAAGTCTTTTCTAGTCGATTCAGTCGGTTTTAGTCGGTCTTAGTCTCGTTTAATATTCAGTCCAACTCTGTCTAACTCTGTCTAACTCTGTGTCGCCCAGTCTGCACACCCTGCTAGTGTGGTCGCGAGCTCCAAAGCCTAGTCATCATGTCTGACGAACTGTTTGGCAGTGGTAGCGAGGCCGGCTCGCCTGAAGCCGCCCAGTCGCCCCGCTCAGACAGCGGCAGCGACCGATCGCCGTCGCCGCCACCTAAGAAACTTAAAGTCAAGCACGTGACGCTGCCGCGGTATGCCCCAAGCCACACATCAGAACAAGTGTACTTGTCGCGGGTGCCGGCATTTGTTGGCCTCGAACCCGAGCCGTTTGATGCCGGCAAGACCGCCGATGCAGTGGCGGCTGGCGAGGACCTCGACGATAATGCCGTTCGCTGGAAATACGGCCGCACCGACGACGGCAAAGTCACGAAACTGTCCAATGCCCGCATTGTCGAGTGGAGCGACGGCACCCGCAGCCTGCAGCTCGGCACTGAGCACTTTGAGATGCGCCTGCAAAAGCCCTACGAACCCACGTTCATCACCACCAACTACGCCAATGAACGCATTCTGCAGACGACCCACCTGGCCGACGAAATCGTCACCATCATCCCCACATCCACATCCTCTGCCACTCACAAGCGGCTGGCCCAGCGCCTGGCGACCCGCCAACAATCGGGTCAGGTCCGCATTGGCAATGTAGCCACCACCGAAGATCCGGAAAAGATGCAACGCGAAGTCGAAAGAGTGGAGATGATGAAGGAACGGGCCCGCCGCAAGCTCGACGCCAAGCGCGAGTCGCTGAACCGGCCTTCCACTCCCTCTTACCGGTCGGCATCACCGGCCCAGCGCTATGATAATCTCGAACGCCAAGAGGAGCTGGACGACGATGACGATATGGACGACGACGACGAAGAGGAGGAAGAAGAAGAGGAGGAAGAAGAGGAGGCCAGCGCCGAGGAATCGGGTGCTGATGATCTCGACAGTGACGATCTCGAGGCTCTAGACGATGAGGCCGACGAGGCAAATGCCAGCCGGCTGCAGGCCGTCAAGGATGCGCAAGACGAAGACGACGCCAAGCCCGTGAAAAGAACCCGTGTTCTGGAAGACAGCGACGACGACTAGCCTTGGGCGGCTGAATATACTGCGATAAAAGGCACTTTGATGCCAGATGTAGAATAATATTACATTAATTAGAGAGAAGCAGAATGGCCGGGTCAATTAGAGTCAGAAGCAGAGGCAGAAGCAGAGTCGACCTTGGCTGCTTTGGCTGGTCGGTCTTCTCTGTCTTGAGAATCAGCCGTCCGCTTGGAGCCTGTTTCCTGACCAAACGCAAAATCAAGGCCCTCTTGGCCGCCCTTTAGTATGCCCTGGTCAAACTGTTTCTCGACCTCGGCGTAGAATGGATGCTCGCGACCAACTGCACCCTCGGCAAACAGGGAAACGTACTTTGCGTCCTTCGGGAAGCCAGTCACATAGTAGAAATCAACAAGGCCCGCCTCGCCTTTCTTCTTCAACTGCCGCAGCGCCTTTTTGCGGTCGAAAAACCGCACCATGTGGTACTTTTGGGCCATTTTCCGGGTGCGGTTGTTGGACGATGCCTGGCCAAGATCGTCCTTCAACGCCTGCAATGCCCGCTCGGCCTCGGTTTTCTTAGTGGCCGCGAGCCCTGGTTTGCGTAGCAACCGCTCCAGATCCCGGATCTTTTTCTTGATCTTGCCTGTGCCGGCTCCTGCAGGTAGACTATTAATGGGCATGATTTTTCAGCACCGCTTGGGGGTTTTATGGCTGCGTTTACTTGACTACAATCTCACTTAGTGTTTCTTTTCTTTGATAGTCCTTGTTATTTTTGTTATCCTTGTTATCCTTGTTATCCTCGGATATCCTTTTTAGCTGGCTATCCTAACTGCAGATGTTACATCGTTAAACTTCAGACTACCATTACTAGAGTTTTGCAGGCTCGGTCCCTAAAAAGTAGAAAAGGATCTCTGACTAGAAACCAAACATCTTCCCCATATCAGAGCCCATAGTCTTTTCAAGCTCCTTGGCAGCTGATAGAGCCGGCGAAACGCCCGGCAAAATGTCGCCAATCTTCATGCCCTTGGGCTTTGCCAGCGGCTTGATACTGTCAAACTGGGCAATCTGCCGGTACAGCTGCACCCGAGCAGTCTCCTCGTTGGCCGGATGCTGCTGGAGATACTTGCTGATCCGCGCATACAGCTTGCGTTTGGAGCCCTTTGCGTCCACCCGGACCCTGCCGGGGTTTGCCCAATCCTTGGGGTGTGTTTTTGTGAGCTCTAGCCCCGACTCCATTCCTAATGATTTCAACGCATCGGCAATGTTGGTGGCCAGCGGGCTCTTGACCGCCTGGTCCTTAGGCACGCGGCGGCCCTCGGCCACAGACCGCTGGGCGTCAAAGTAACACGGATAGATGATGCTCCAGCTCTTCATGTGTTCAGGAATATCTTTTTGTTGCTGCATCAACCGGGACGGGCCGCCGGCCGGGAAATCCTCGGGCATGCCCGACGGGAAGCCGCCGGCACCACCGGCCATCATATCTGCCAGCGAGGGCATAGCAGCGGCCGGCGAAGGCTGCTCCTGCGGCTGCTGGACCGGCCGCAGCCGCACGCCGCTCTCAACTGGCATGCTAGTACTAAACGGGTTCGACGCATCGAACTCGGCAGGATCGTAGTCCTTGTTGTCGATATCCTCTTCGTCAAACACCTCCTCGATGGTGGGCATGATTATGGAAGCGGCTTCCCTCCCTCTGGGGGTTTGCAGGGTCCCAAGGCGGTGGTGTGGGAGACGGTAGGAGACGGGAGGGTGGAGGGTTTGACGTGAAATTTTATTTCCTTTCATCCCTCCTATCAGTTATGCTGTCGCTCAACTTGGTTGCCGACATAGCATCCCACCATGGCTACCATCATGGCCACAGCGTTTCGGCGGTTCTTTCTGGCGTTTGCGGAAGCATCTCCATTGCTTGTTGGTTGATTGTTTTCACCCCCCAAATGTGGGAAAACTATAAACGCAAGAGCACCGATGGCCTTTCGCTGGCGTTTGTGATCATTTGGCTGCTTGGCGACTTTTTCAACGTTATCGGCGCCGTTCTGCAGAAGGTTCTGCCCACAATGATCATTCTCGCTGTTTACTATACCCTCGCCGACATTGTGCTGCTGGTGCAGTGCTTGGTCTACGGCACCGATAACAAATCCGCCATTGATGTCGAGAGCCAGCAAGAGCGCCAGGCGCTGCTGGAGCCCCAGGTTTCGCCCAAAACTATTGTCGAGGAAAAGAGTGCCTGGAAAAAGAACGTTTCCATTGTCCTGCTGGTCATTCTCTGCGGCATTCTCGGTTATGTATTTAACCCTGCCCCTGAGCATCCCGACGACCAGCCAAGAGACGTCAGTGTTTCGGGCCAGATCATGGGCTGGATCTGTGCACTGCTGTACCTGGCATCGCGACTGCCGCAGATCAAAATGAATTACGAGCGCAAGTCCACCGACGGCATTGTGCTTTTGTTCTTTGTGTTTGCTGTGCTTGGAAACATGTTCTATGTCGCTGCTATTCTGCTCGCTGACGCATCGCCGCACGAGCTGCTGATTAACGCCAGCTGGTTAGTAGGCGCGTTGGGAACCCTCATTCTTGACGGAATCATCTTCTTCCAGTTCTGGATTTATAGAAACGGAGCAAGCGTTGCTCAGAACTAGTAGAGTTAATCCGTTTATATTTTCTCCCCCACATGAAGAGAGAAGAAAGCCCAAACGGGCAGGATGGGCCGCCAGCCGGGCCGCCAAAAAAACGCATCAAAGTCGGATTTAGCCAGAACAACCAGGACCGTGATGACGGCAAATTCGTGATTGCCCAGCTCGACAGACAACAGCTAAGAGACCATGCCGCCCATTTGTATGCCTACACGCTGATGGATCACACGGCAGTTGCTCCTCATAAAACGTGGATCGCATGGCCCATGAAGGATGCGCCTGTTCCTTTTGAAGGCCAATACACACCTCGTCGGGCTTTGGTGGAAGCAATGAATAGCGTGTTGCAAAGGAAAGTCCACCAACGGATATTTAAAGATAAATTGGAGCCGGTGGTGGACCCTGAGCCCGAACTGGGGCATCTTGGCAATAATCTCGTGGACTCGCTTGAGACGATGCTCTCCAACGACAAAAGGGCCGGCCTCTATACATGGAAAGATATTGCCGCCTCTGGAAAGGCTCGGCAAAGACTGCAGCGACTGTTCGATCCATCCAGGCTGCGCGAGCAGTACGTGGACGCGCTCGGTGAGCCTTCTGACGAGGTTTTGGCCTTGAAAAATAAACCGAAAAAAGGCCGACCTCCCAAAAAGAATTCTCCGGCTCCGGCGTCGGCCGCGTCGGCCGTACCCTCCGCTGCCCCTGCTTCTGCTGCCGCTTCTACTGCTGCGACTCCGTCGGCTTCTGCTTCCTCCAACACACCAGATCGGTCTCGGTCACCCGGCAGCCCAAATTCAGATTCAGATTGACTAGATGCATAACTATTTAAATACAGGCAAACCCACTATTTCGTGGCCTTGTCGCTGGCCACCTTGCTGGTATCAACCAGAGTGGTGCCAAACACAACGTCCCAGAACTTGGACGTCACACCAAAACCAAGCTCGTAGTTCTTGTAGTG
Source organism: Wickerhamiella sergipiensis (assembly GCA_030563925.1). Lineage (NCBI taxonomy): Eukaryota > Fungi > Ascomycota > Dipodascomycetes > Dipodascales > Trichomonascaceae > Wickerhamiella > Wickerhamiella sergipiensis. The sequence goes on from JAJMKN010000033.1 coordinate 106,589, forward strand.
GTGGTCCAGATGATGCGCCTTGGTGGGCTTCATGAACTGCGGCAGCTGCTTATGGTGCAAAAAGTAGTGAGTGCAGTCGTAGATGATGTATCCCATGTGAGCACCCGCGAAAATAGCCTGGGAAGGGTAGTAGCTGCGGAACACGAAATGGCACAGCTTGTACAGCGGAGTCGCCAACACAACCATCAGCGCCGGTGGCATCACCAACCGCATACGGTCCATGGGCAGGTAGTGGTGCACACCATGCAGCAGGAAGTGCAGCGTAAACGCAATCTGGCTCTCAGGAAGGTGGTCGTCAACATGGAATAAAAACCGGTGCATCAGGTACTCGACCAGCGTCCAAAGGAATAGGCCAAACGCGTAAAGTGCACCAACAGTGTAGAACGGCAGACCCTGCAAAGCAATCGAAACCACGTACATGTTGGCGGGGATCCACACCAAGGGGATAACCCACCACGGCGTCAGCGACAGCGGTTCCAGAAAGTTGCCGAAAATAGGGGCAGAGCCCTTGCCATAATGGCGCGGCTTGTGCACCTGCTCGACATAAAATTCCCGCGTGAAGTCACCAAACAGCATCTGCAGCAGCAGCGGCTTGTTGAGATCCAGAAACTGGTTCTCCTTGTAATCGCGCGCGATATCCGTCTCGGCATTGAGAAGCTCCTCGCTATCGTCGGCCAATGGCGCATCCTCGGCAGCAAACTCGTCCAAAACGCCGATGAAATACTCCTCCATCAGCTCATACGCAGATTCAGAGTGCTCGTGGCTCACGGGGTCGGCCATGATCTTGGTGATGTCGGTGTTCTTTAAATCGACAATCAGATCATCTCCACCAGGGTGGTCGGGCACAAAATCCGTCACATCGTAAACGCGCGCGTCATTCAGAGTAACAATGATGCGTCCTTTGGCGCTCAAATCAGCCAATGTTTTTGCGGTAATAGCGCTCATTCCACTGGACGATTATGTTTGAAAAATATCACCATTCTCGGCTTATGTGCGAGCACCCTAACCTCGTCAGGTGATAGTCGGACAATTGCCTGACCGTCGCCCGTAAACAAAGGCGCCTGCGGTCGGGTAGCAGCAGTTCTCCATTCGTTTCAGAGATACAACCGGCAAGAAGTCAATGCTGGCCTAACAGTTGATAGAATCCCCTTGTCCGCAGCGAGTAAATCTTGCAAAAATTCTTCACGCAAAAAATATGCCTCAAACCGGATTCGAACCGGTGATCTCAGCATTACTAGTGCTGCGCCTTACCAACTTGGCCATCAAGGCAATTTCTGGGCGGAAAATTTTGATGTTTGTGTCACCACTTTTCTCACTTCTACAATATACTAGGGCCCAATTAGCTTCTCCCGTAGCGTCAATTGGTCTTGATTGAACTTGGAGAATTGAGAATTGCATTATTTTGCTGCTGATCCTCTACTTGAGACCTCCGTAGCACCCACCGATAATTCGTCCGGCTATATTCGACACTTTTGAGTATTCATAGTCTTCTGTGATTCCATACCGGCATTACCTCTTCTGATCCTAAAACTGTACGTCCATGTCTCAAGAAAAACGTGGTTTCACGTTGCCATTTCTTTGTTAACATCAGTGAATAACCATCATCTGCACGGCTTTGGGCTGGGATGGGCCTGCCATCCCAGCTATAATCAAATTCTCCCTGGCATGTCCAGCCGGCTGCATGACCTCGCAATGAGTATTCTGTGGTGCCTTTTACCGAATCCGTTGACCCTTTTAAGGAGTGCTACGATTCATTCGAGGGCCTTTGCATAGTGTCACAACAGGCATTGGAAAAAAAACGAACGCTTTGCTTTGCATCAGTATGCCCTGAGAAACCGTCGAACATTCTCTGCAGAATGGTCTCGTACTGCTTATTATCAAAAGGGAGAGCTAGAACAATCTCACTTAGTTGCTGCCGGGTGTACGCGCTAATGCTGCCCTCGGTCAAACGCTCATAAGCGCCCTCAGGCTTACCTCCGTTATCCGATCTCGCAATGAGGGCACCGTTCGGATCGACTAAGTACACACCTTCCTCGAATACCAAAGGCGATGTAGTCGCCAGCGATCAGGCCACGTCCCCGACCGTTGTGCCTTCGTTAAAGTAATCGAAGTAACGCCCAACGTAATATGTGGTACTCCCCGTCAACCCAATAATCCTGACTTAGGCAAACTCAAAGACGTCCATGTTAGCGGCAGATGCGCTCGTGATCATGTCTAGTAGGGCCAGCGCCTTAGTGTTGTGTTGAGTATCGTCAAGTATATCACAAGTGGGAGATCCTGCATTATCATCTACAGTACAGATCACATGAACCGCTCGGCATGACCATTATCAACGAGATGCACTTATTGCTAAAGATAGTGTACTTTAATAGTGGCCAAACCTAGCCTGATTAATGCGGTTTCCCTATTAGTGTTTTTGCCTGCAATAAGTCTCACAACGAACTCAGCTTGCCCCAGTTGCAGCTTCGGCTCCCTCACATCTGCAATATAGCTACCGTATCTGCAACCCATGCTTCGTCGGTCATGGGGCCATATGTTCTCAATGAGGCATTGCAGATCGCTTTCAAGCAAGACAAGTGAAAAGATCACAAGGGTTAAATAACCGTAGAACGCCTGGCGCAGCAGTTGGATTGCTTTTTTAAATGTAGGGCTTTTGAGGCTCTGAGCACTGCCAACGTTACCCGGCCATGCTTTTTGTTTTTATGTAAGCCACCCGAGGTCCGGCGGCTGGTTTTAGTTGGGCGAATAAAGCTAATCCCTGTCATCAAGTCTCCACATGACCACCCGCACCGAAGGTCTAGCCATGGCGTATCGTGGCTGGTTCGCCGTGTCTGCGCTGGGTTGACATGATATGGACTTCTGCTTGCGCTACGGTCTTCGGTGCCTTCGCCAGTTTGTTAGCTTGGCCATCCGCCAGCATGCAGAGTTTGCTCGGAAACCGGAGGTTGAACAGGCGCGACCAAATGTCAGTCCGGGTGTGGTTGCCGTACTTGAGGATTTCTCCCCGAAGTGTACTCCACGGTCGCATTTTTGCTCCACCCACGGCCCGCTTAGGACGTGTGTGCAAGCAATGCCGTGGAGAGCATCTAGACGGACACTTGCCCGAGACGCATCGGCGCCAGAGACAAAATCAGGGAATGACGTGGTCCAGCTCTAGGTTGGTCGCTGCTTTTTTTTTTTTTTTTTCCGTTGTATGGTTAACTGCTACTTAACTATACACTGTTGTGGTCTTGGACCAGTCATACCGCTAGGGGCTCAGACAAAGGGTCGTAGACTTGTGTTACCGCACCGCAGCAATCACGAGGGATCGCTGCTTGCAACATTTCGCCGGATCAATTGACCGTCGCACGCCTTGCGCAACCGTTGGAACCAGAGAATTCGAAGGTCTACTAATAGACGTCCAGCAGCATTTTTTTTTTTCCGTTGTCTGGTTAATTGCTACTTAACTATACACTCTCGTGGTCTTCGTCCAGCAGCAATGTAACCCGGCACCTCTGTTGCAGAGGTGGTCCCGGGATGAATGGTCGTCCCGTGCGTCCACCACTTGACGGGACTGCCCGCCGTGGCTCCGCTGAAAACGTGGCCTCCTACCACGTGGCGATACTTGGTGGTCACCGGGACGAACGGGCCCGCAGCTGTCGCCGAAGGTTGGTCGCTGCATTCCGGAGCATTTTTATCGCCTTTTTGCCGTTTTCCATTTAGCAGTTCTAAAGTGATCGCATTTGTTGGGTTAGGGTACACTGCTCAAAAGAAACAGTCTGGGCGCGGGGAGCTTTTTTGAGAAATCCATGGACGCCTGCGGTTTTCGGGTCAAGACAAGTTACCCGGCTTTCACTTGGATGTATTTTTTCAATTGGCAATTACCCGGTCTTCGGGAGGCCAAAAGACAAGAATCAAAACGAGTTTTTTTTTGCCAATCTCTTCAGCAATCATCACTATCCCTGCAAGGAGACCCCTCATTGCAGAATTAGTGTCGCTGGATCAATGTCCTACACCGGGATTACACTTTGTGTGCATTGCCCTTTGACTTTATGCCTGACAAACTCTCAGACTTGCTGGAGATAGGACTCGGTTACTACCTCTCGCCCTTGATTTCAGACTCGGCAAAAGCCTCACGCCTGTTAAAAACTCTCAGATTTACTGGAGATTGGACTCGGCTTTATGCCTTTCGCCCTTCGTTGCAGACTCGGCAAGTGCCTCACGCCTAGATATTATAGGGCTCTCGCCCTTTTCAGACTTGGATTACCCTCACGCCTGGCACGACTACTTAGTATCGTGGAGACTCGACTTTGTCTACTCGCCTCACTAACGGTATACCTGGCAGCGCAATGCGGTATGCTAGGTAGCGTACTGGTTCAGACTCGGCTACGCCTAACGCCTGGAGGCTCAGCTTTCGCTTCAACAAGTGCAATGCTTGGAATTTCAATTTAATCTCAGACTCGGCTCACGCCTGGCGCCTGGAGGACTCAGCTTTGTGCGTCAACGTCCTTCATCAAGTTCTAGCTTGGAATTTTAATTTCAATCTCAGACTCGGCTTACGCCTAACGCCTGGAGGCTCAGCCTTCGCTTCAACGCCTTCATCAAGTGCAAT
>JAJMKN010000034.1:0-87774 GCA_030563925.1 Wickerhamiella sergipiensis
CTCTCATTTCACTAAACTGCTTGGCTGCATTCCAGAAAAGCTCAACTACATCTTTTCAGACTGTTTCTTTTCTTTCATGAAAGACTTGCTTTCAGAAATTCCTTTACTTGTAGTGCTGTAATCTCGTGTTTTATGCTCGTTTACTAACACGATAGTCTTGGCCACATCAGATTAAATATTTCCGAGAGCTCGAGGGCACCGATGTTCGAAGTCAAATATGTGAGCCCCAGTCAATGCTGTTTAGGTCTCGTCGTAAATCGATGTAAGACAAGGCGCTATTTTCAATGTTTATTTGTGACATTATAACCATTGAGTCAATCAAATGGAGGAGGAGTTTTGGTATCTGTTATGAAGGCCATATAGACTGCGTATCCTTTGGACACCCAATTTTTTTGACGCTTCGTTCTCTCCGGGAAGCTATAACAGCAGCGAATATCTCCGGAGGCATCCACAAAACTGGCAACACAATAAAACGATTGTGTGTCCTCAAAGTCATATCAGCATCATTAACTACGGATCAGAAGCTAGTTGAGATATTTGTGCTGCTTGAGCCACTGCTGGACATCCCCCGAGTCCTGGTCAACCCACTTAGAAGCGTTGAAAATGCGGTCCTTGGAGACATTGACGGCCTGCTCAATACCCTTTAGGTCCTTATCAGCAAAGAATGCAGTGACCTGCTCAAGCTGTTCTGGCTTGGTGAAGCTGCGGATGCTCTGTGAAACAATGCTGCCAAGCTGGCCAAGAGAGGGGGGAAACTTGGTAGAGATCTCGTCGTAGTTCTTTTGCAGCCATGACCAGGCCAGTTCTGCACCCTCCTTGTCACCAACAAGACCGCTGAGGGCGAGGGCTACGTTCTGGCGACGAATTGTGCCGTCCAACAGCGAGTCAAGAAGACGCTGCTTGAGAGAAAGGTCACGGGTAGAACCCAAAGCTCCCAAGGCATTGTCGCCAGTGACGCCGTTGGTACCATCGGTGTAGATAGCCAACAGCTCATCCCACTGCTCTTTGGTACCGTACTCGGCAACAGCATGGAACACGGCCGCACGGAGGTTGGAGTTGATGTTCTTGAAGCCCTTGCTGTAGAGGGTCAACGCAGTATCCACGAACTCCTTGTTGCCCGAAGCAACCGCGCTCGAAAACAGGAGAGTCTTCAAAGTCTCCTCGTGGAAGGTATCATCGGACGAGAACTCGTGACCCAGCTGCTTGGCCTTGGGCACAAACAGCGACTCGCGGAACTTGCGAATTCCCTCGACGGTTTCCGGCGACTCAAACAGCCAGGCCTGACGGAACTTGGCAATAGTGGGGAGGATAGCCTGCCAAACTGAGGTCTGGTTCTCGTTCTTCCAAGCATCGACCAAAGTAAGCACCTCAGACGTCTTGCCATAGGCACCAGCCTGTGCAGCTAGATCGGTCACCAAACCGATGCGATCCTCAACAGTGAGCTTGCCCGCGTTACCTTTGGCACCTTCAGCCGCCAGTTTCTCCACACGCTCGTGCGGGTACTTGACACGGTAAATTCCGTTCTGGTCGGCATTGAGTTTGTAGAACTCTCCGTCGTAGCTGATCTTGATGGTACGCTTGTCAAAGGTAGGAGTCTCCTTGACCTTGCCGTCACCGGTGCGCAGGCCCAACCAAACAGGGTAGATGACCTTGTCCTCATCGGGTTTGACGTCACCACTGCGCAGGTAGCGGTTCTGGGTGATTTCGAGCTCCTTGCCGTCCTCCTCAACGGTGAGGATAGGGTAGCCCATCTCGAGTGTCCAAACGTCCATGAGAGACTTGACATCCTTTCCAGAGACCTCGGAAAGCGAATTCCAAAGATCGTCGGTGGTAGTGTTGGCATACTGGTGCTTTTTGAGATAGTTGGAAATGCCCTGCATAAAAACGTCCTCGCCGAGGTTCTGGGAGATCATGCGAATTACACACGAGCCCTTGAGATAGGAAATGGCGTCGAAAATTTGCGAGATCTCGTCGGCGCGCTTGACGGGGACCTGGATGGGATGCGAAGCGCGCAGGCCATCGAGGTCGAGACAGCCCTGCAGCGAGTTGGAGACGTAGCTCTCCCAGGGCTTCCAGTCGGGAAAGAAATTGTTGCACGAGTACCAGGACATCCAAGTGGCAAAGCCCTCGTTGAGCCATAGGCCATCCCACCAATCCATGGTAACCAGGTTACCAAACCACTGGTGGGCGAGCTCATGCTGGACGACCTCAGCAACGCGGATCTTTGTGAAAGCGGCATCCTTGCCCTCTTCAAAGAAAAGGTCAACATTGCGGTAGGTGATGAGACCCCAATTCTCCATGGCGCCGGCGCTGAAATCGTGGATTCCGATCATGTCGAGCTTCGGCAACGGGTACTCGATGCCAAACGTCTTTTCGAAAAAGGCCAGGGTCTTGGCGGCCAGATCGGCGCTGAACTGGCAGCGTTCGGCCAGACCGGGGGTGGCATAGACGCGCACAGGCAAGCGGAACTCCTTTGACTCGACATACTCGAGCTCACCGACAATAAAGGCCACCAAATACGTGGACATTTTGGGGGTCGAGTTGAACTTGGTCAGGACCTTGCCCGACTCAACCACCTCGGTAGACTTGACGTCCGAGTTCGAGAGAACGGTGAGCTTCTTATCGGCAATGATCTCAATGTCAAAAGTGGCCTTCAACGCGGGTTCGTCAAAGCAGGGGAAGGCCCGGCGACAGTCGGTGGCCTCCATCTGAGTGGTGGCAACCACCTTCTGGTTACCATGCTCATCCTTGTGGACCGAGCGGTAGAAACCAGCCAGCTGGTCATTGAGCGTGCCATCAAAGGTAACCTTGAGGGTAGTCTTGTCGCCGGGCTTGACCTCCTGGGGGAACGTCCAGGTGATGCTTTGGGCATCGCTGTCGACGGAGTCAGAGGCGGCCTTTTGGCCATTCAGCTCTGCAGAATGGATGGTCAGGTCCAGGATGTTGACCGAGACCTTGTTTGTGGGCTTTTCGACGGCCAGATCGATCTCGACCTCACCCTGGTAGGTGAACTTCTCGAGGTCGGGCTCGAGGCGGACTCTGTAGTGCTGAGGCACGACGGAGTTTTGCAGAATCAAGCGGCCGGGGGTTCTACCTGATTGATGAGAGCACATGCGGGCGGGTGATTTTAAAGGTCTCAAGAAACTGCGGGCGGTAGCGGTTATATACCGGATCATGCAGGGAGCGTGATTATGGCATGCTCGGCGTCATTCTGCAGATCGAGGGGAGCCGCGCCCACTCGCCCCACCCTAGGTGGGTCTTGCGGGAGGAGGGTCCAGGGCGGAGGAGAAAGCGGGGCTAATCTGCGGTCATAATTCTCGGGGGCTCGGCGCCAAAAGCGGCAATTACGTATCGGGTATTGTTTTTGTAACATTCATTTTTATTTTTACGGAGGTTTGTTGGCCACTGATTTATGCTGCTTGTTGATTTTTATGCAACCATGATGACGCCAAGCTGCAGGACACGGCGGCACGGCACTAGCAGCCGCATTAACTTTATCTTCCCTTGACCCGGTCACAAGGGCCATTATCACGATTATGTTTAGATAGGAGTAGCAGTATAAATCACTATTTAGATAAACAACAGAATGGCACCGAACTTGTATGTAAGTAAACAGTGGCAGGGCCAGTAGATAAACCAGTATAGACTACTTGAAGAACTTGGCCAAGGCAATTTCGCCATCCTCGTTGCGGGCCATGACCTTGGCTACGGCGAGCTCAAAGTCTTCCTGGGTAACGTGAATGCGGTGCTCTCGCAGCGCGTACATGCCTGCCTCTGTGCACACGCCCTTGACCTCTGCTCCCGAGCAGCCGGTCATTTTCTCGGCGATTTTGTGGAGGTTGATGCCGCGGGTGAGGTTCATGGAGCGCGAGTGGATCTTAAGGATATCGGCGCGAGCCTCGACGGTGGGCGGCGGGAACTCGATTTTGCGGTCAATGCGACCGGGCCGCAGCAGGGCAGGATCCAGGATATCCAGGCGGTTGGTGGCCATGATAATTTTGATATCCTTGGACGACTCGAAGCCATCGAGCTGGTTGAGCAGCTCCAGCATGGTGCGCTGCACCTCGGAGTCGCCGCCCGACGAGCCACCCTCGCCGCGCGAGGAGCCAATCGAGTCGATTTCGTCCATAAAGATGATGGACGGCGCGTGCTCGCGCGCCATCACAAACAGCTCGCGAACCATGCGCGAACCTTCACCAATGTACTTTTGCACCAGCTCCGAGCCGCTAACCCGAATGAACTTGCACTCGGTGTGATGGGCCACGGCGCGCGCCAGCAGGGTCTTGCCTGTGCCGGGAGGGCCGTACAGAATGACGCCCTTGGGCTGGGCAATACCCAGCGACTCAAACAGCTCGGGGTGCTTAACGGGCAGCTCGATGACCTCTTTGATTTCCTTGATCTGCTGGTCCAAACCACCCACCATATCAAACGTCGAATCGGGCACCTTCTCGACCATCATCAGCGACACAAGCGGGTCCACCTTGTTGGGCAGAATCTGATGTAGCTGGTAGCTGTCGCTGCGCAGGCACACGCGCATTGATGGCTGGATCTTCTTGATGTCGATGCCCTCGGCAATATCCACGACGTACTTGCCCTCGGGGTGCACCTTCACAAGCACTTTATCTTTGGCCATCACCTTGACGACCTCGCCAACATACGAGCCGGGCTCCTGGAGTAGCTGCAGCTCCTCTTTGAGTAGCCGCACCTTGGCGTTGAGGGCGTTGCGCTGGGCCTCCAACCGGCGAAGGTCCTGCTGTTTATCGTTGATCTGCAGCTCCATTTCCTGAATGGTCTGCTCGTAGTAGGGCGTAATTCCGGCAGTGTCGTTTTTGCTGGCCTCTGCCGGCAATTTGGCGTGGGCCACGGGCGCCGGCGCGGTGGCCACGGGATGCTTGTCGACCGCCACGGACATGGTTACAAAGCGAGGATGGGGGTGGGTATTAAATGGTAATAAACGTTTTCCCAGACGGCTGCCGCTAATCGACCTAATCGACCTAGTACCAACTACATTAACATGGCAGCTAAATAAAGAAGAAGAAAAAAAGAAGTAAAACCGGACAAATAGTAGCACCTTCAATCTGCCAAGCAGCCAGCCCAACCAGCGCCAACCGCAACCCGCCTGAGTCATGGCTAACATCCAGTACTGTAGCTGCGACTGTGGGGTCAGCCATACGCTGATTCCGCTGCTGGCCGGCGACGGCAGCTACCTGCCGTGTGCCAACTGCACGCGCGAGCTGTGTGCGGGCAGCGATGTGTGCTCGGGCGTGGATCTTCAGCTCATCACCACGCAGTGCTTCCAACGCGAGAGCTTCAAGGAGCTGTTTTTCGTGGTCGTGTTTCTGGCAACCACTTTTGTGCTCTTAGTTTGGGCCGTCAAACGCCGGTGGAGACCCTAGAGTGCCGGCGATCCTCGAGTTCCGACGGAGCACACCAAACATCCACCGGAGGCACTGCCTGCATATGCAGGGCCCGCATATAGCTCGGCCCCAACCCCAGATCCAATTCACCTACATACAATGGTAACCGAGACCTCGAAAAAGAAGGCGCCGTGGACAGGCGCTCGGGCGCGCGCGGCGCTGGCGGGCAGCACGCTGCTGCATGTGTTTGGCGTTATTGCCATTCGACTGTTATTTGCTGCCCGCGACGGGCTGTTGTTTCTGCGCGCCAGGCTTGTGTCGCTGAATGCCGATTTCATTGCGTCCGGCGCGCGCGCGGCCATGCTGCCACTCGAGCTGCTGCTGGTGGCATCGTGCTGGCTGGCCGTGGCGCTCGACAGTCCCGATACCCGCGACGGCAACGACATGAAGCGGCTGCGCAGCGACTTCCGCGCCGGCGCCGCGCTGGGCCCTGGCGGCCATCTCAGCAACCTGATCTTCAACAACGAGCCTGCGCAGGACGGCGAGCCCCACTTGGGGGTTAGCGCCGCCAAAGCGCAGTCGTCTGATCTCGACCTCTTGTCGCTGTACAGCGGGAACCCGCATGCGGCCGTGGCTGCTGTGTCGCTGTCGTTGGAGCGGCAACCGAGTCCTGGGTTTTTGGGCCTGCTGGCCGGGCACGAGCCTTTGGCGCCGCTGTCCACTGCGTCTGCAAGCCATTTGCCCTTTGCCAAGCTGCCCGAGTCTCCTAGTTCGGATGGCGGCGGGAATTCGTACCGCTCGTTTGGCTCGGGCAGCTCGGGCATGAGATTGCGTCGCGCTCGCGGCCGCAGCCAGCAGAAAGGGCTGTCGGACCGCGAGAAGCAGCGTGCCGCGCAGCTGTGGTGGAAACGGCGCTGGATCCACCACAACAAGCCCACCAAGCCCACCAAGCCCAACAAGAGGCGCGACATGCGGGTGGCCAAGAAACTGCGCAAGGCCAACCAGGCCAAAGCGGCTGAGGCCCGCGCCGCCGAGCGGGCTCGGTTGGCCGCCCTTATGAGCCCCGAGCAGCTAGCCGATGCGCCGGTGGTGCGGCCGCGGTCCAAGGGTCTTGTGATGAAATGGCGGTCGCTGGCCAAGTCGCCGGCCAAATCGCCGGCCAAGGGCGCCGCGTCGCCCAAAGCGCAGTCGCCAGCGCAGCCTTCATCCAAGGAGGTAGTAGTTTCGGCGAAGTCTCCATCCAGGGAGGTGCTAGTTTCAGCGAAGTCTCCATCCAAGGAGGTAGAGTCGTCTTAGCGCAGTAATATGGATTAATTATAGTAGGTGGCAGCCGAACAGCGGGGAGGCAGAGCAGCGGGCGGGCAGGCAGACCACAGAGACCACAGAGAGCGATAATTATCTTAAGACTATACGTCTATTAAAAAACGAGAAGTGGGTAGACCATACCCGATTCTCCCTGCACATACAGGGCGTGAGTCTGACTCGAAGTCTGACTCTTTTTAGTCCATGTCCAAGGCCGAGAAGCGGTTGGGCTTGGAATCGGCAGCGTCGGGCTTGTCGGCGGCAGGCTCCTGGCTGTGGCGGCTGGTGCGGGCAAGCGACTCCTTGGTCTCCTTGGCCAACCGAGCCTGGCGGTGCTCGCGCTCGCGCTCCATGCGGGCCTCGCGATCGCGCTCGCGTTCGCGCTCGCGGTCGCGGCGGTCGCGGTTGTCGCGGCCAAACGTGTTTTGGCGCGAGCCCTGGCGCGTGGTGCGCACGCGCTCCTCCTCGGCCGCGCGCTGCTCCTTGGCCGCCTCGATGTGGATCTGCGAAATGGTCTTGGGACCCTTGTCGCCGTCCTTGCTGACCCAGTTGCGCTTGCGCAGATCCTCGACGTCCATGACCATGAACCGCAGGCGTGAGGGGAAGCCAGGACGCTGGCGCCACTCGGCCAGCTTGTTCATGGCAATCTCCACCAGCTGGCCGGCGTTGTCGGTCTCCAACCGGAGGGCAACCGTGCCTAGCAGCTTGCACAGCGATTCGACAATGTCCTCGGTGGGCTCCTCGGTGGCCAGCTTCTGGATACAGGCACCAATGATCCGCGGCGACAACATATAAGCCTTGTAAAGCTCGCCGATAAACCGGATCAGACCCAGGCCCTGGCGCTTGGCCTTGACGGCAGCATAGTACTCGTCGCTCATGACGCCGGCCTGCTGGCCGTTTTCGTCGGCGGCAATCTCGGCCGACCAGCCCTTTTCAAACTCGGTCTGGCAGCGAGTCAGCAAGTAGCGGCGGAACAGCCGCGAGCCCGACATGGGGTTTCCATCCGGGTCCTTGATGCTCTCGTCGGCAATCTCGTTGGTGAGGTCGTAAAATTGGGCGCAGAACGCAGCATACACCGCGGACCAGTGCTGCTCGTCCACGGCCTTTGCAAACGTGAGCTCAATGACCTGGCGCAGAGTCGCACCATCACGCTCGAGCTTGGACTGCTCGGCGATCTCGCGGATCTTGGCGCTGATACGCTCAAAGTTCTCGAGCGTCATCTTGTTAAGCAGCGACTTGACCTTGCGCTCCACCTCCTCGGGCGGCATGCGGCCATCGTCCTCGGCCGCTTGCTCTTCCTTGGCCTGCTGGAAGCGCGGCGTCCACGCGTTCTCAGATTTTTCAAGCGGCTTGACCGGCACCGACGGCTTGTCGTCGCGGTCGCCGTGGCGGGCAGAGCCCTGGCGGTCACCCTTGCGGCGCGAGCCCTGGCGGCCCGATCGCGAGCCGCCCATCATGTTGCCCATCGAGGCGTTGCGCGACATGCGGCCGTCGCGGCCCGAGCCAAAGCCGCCGGGACCACCGGCATGCGAGCCCTGGCGGCCCGAGCGGGACGACATGGCCCGCATGCCACCAGCACCCTTGAAGGCCTCGAGATTGATGATCTTGCGCAGGCGCTCGCGGTCCACGGTGGGCACCGTGTGGGCAAATGCCCGCAAAAACGCGGGGTCGTAGCGGTACACGGTCTCGCTGGCCGCCTCGTTCTTGATGTCATTGGGGTACTCAAGCTTGAACACCTCCACGGTCGCGGGCCGGGCCGCCGCCTGCAACCGCTCGGCAAACGCGGGGTCTTCCTCGGGCTCGGGCTCAGCAACGCGCTCGGGGCGCTCGGGGCGCAGAGCCTCGGCCTTGGGCTTGATCTCGTCGCGAATCTCGTCCTTGCTCTCATCCTTGGGCTCCTGGGGGTCCTTGGGGTCCTTGGACTCGTCCTTGGACTCGGGCTCGACAGGTTTGTGAGCAGAGGGAAGTTCCTCAGTTTCGGGCTTGGCCTCGGGGTTTTGCTCGGCCTCAGCATTGGGCTCGGTCTTGGGCTCAGGCTCGACCTTGGGCTCCTTCACGGGCTCCTTCTCGAGCTCCTTAGATTCGGACACGGGCTCCTTAGATTCGGGCACGGGCTCAGACTTAGGCTCAGACTTGGACTCAGGCTGAGACTCAGGCTGGGACTCAACCTTGGGCTCAACCTTGGGCTCAGCCTTGGGCTCAGCCTTGGGCTCGGCAGTCTCCGGCTTAGGAGTCTCCGGCTGGGGGGTCTCTGGCTTAGTCTCGGTCTCCGGTTGCTTTTCGGCCTTTTCGGCTCTGAGACGAGCAGCAATACGGTCCTGAAGAGCCTTGGCAACGTCCGAAGTAGGCTTCTTAGGCGCCGCCTTGACCTCGGGCTTGTCGGCTCCTTTATCGGCCACAGGAGCGGCGGGAGCAGGCGAAGCGGCGGGAGCAGGAGAAGCAGAAGGTCCCGGAGACGCGGCTGAAGCAGCAGACTTGGCGGGCTCGGCCGGCTTGGCTTCGGCAGCCTTGGGGTCCTTGACGTCGCTCTTCGGCGCGGCACTCTCCAATTTGAACAGCACGCCCTTGCCGTTTGTGAGGCGCACGGGGGCCCGCACGGCCGGCCGCGCAGACGCAGGAGTGCCGGTCGCCGGGCTGGCCCCAGCAGCGCCAGGAGTGCCAGCAGCACCAGCAGGACCGCGGCCGCTAGGGCCGGCAGGAGGAATAGATCCACTGCCCGGACCGGCCAGGGGAACACCCTGGGCCATGGGCGAGTGCATGTGCGGGCTGGCGACCTGCGGGCTGGCCAGCGGCGAGCCCGGGATTCCCTGGGGCATCATCTGGTAGGGCATGAAATTAGGAAAGCCAGGCACGCCCGGAACCGCGCCGGGAACGCCGCCCGGATGCATGGGCATGTACTGGCCCGGATAAGGCGCAAACGGAGGCACCTGGTTGTTGCCGTCGTAGTAGCCGCTGCGCTGGGGGCGGTGGCCGCGGTAATTGTTGTTGCCGTACGACTGCTGCTGCCCGTCGACGCTATGGGTGTTGCGGTGCTGGCGAGAGCCGCGGCCCTGGCCCTGGTGAGGGCCTTGGCCCTGGGCCGGGCCTTGACCTTGGCCCTGATTTTGGTTGTGGAACGCCGGTTGGGTCGGCACGCGGCGGCGGTCGCGGTAGCCTCCACCTTGGTGGTTATTGCCATTATGATTGCCAGAATGGCCGCCGTTGCCGGAGCTGTGGTGGCGGCCGTGGTTTCCATTGCCGCCAGGTCCGTTGGGGGCCTGGAGGTTGGCCTGCGGGGCCGGCGACGCCGCGGTCGCACCGGCAGCTTGGGCGGTGCCAGCCGGGGCCGAAGCCTGGGCGGGGGCAGAGGGCCGGGGAGCGGGCTGCTGCTGAGGAGCACTCATTGTATATTGAGGCTTAGACAGACGGATGTTTTCAGAAAAGGTTGAGTACAGAGACCACTACTGCTAGGGTCTTGACTATCCACTCTTCAGGCACACTAATTCGTGTGCTTGCTAGGTGAAAAAAATTATTAATTAGGGCTCTCATGATAGCGGCCGCTCGGCTGACTAGGCAACAACGGCGGTTTGACATTTTGTGTGTCATGTGCTGAAATTTCCATTAAACCTTGCTGACATGGGTGCCTCATCCCTGCTGACACATGGGGCACTAGGTATATAGGGATACTAGGTCATCACTCCCAAGGTACCCAGTAGTCAGGGCAGCCAGGGTCAGTCAGGGCTCACTTGGGCAGGGAGCCAGACCTTGGGACAGACGTGGGCAGACCTGGGTAGACTGGCAACTGGGCAGGGTTCCAAGGGTCCGGGTCTTGGCCAGAGGGTTCCTGCCCTAGTAAAAAGAAACAATTATCCACCACGTGAACGTTGCCAAAAAACTAAACCGAAACATTAACCTTGTAGCGTGATTTTCTTTTCAACCTATTTTTGGGATTTGAGGTTTCGCACCCTCAACAGCGTTACGGTCCACAGCAACCCACACCATTGTTAGCTTGCGGTTAGGAATTTAAATATAAACATGAGCAGCAAGCAATTGCCGTTGCACTTGATTCACTATATACAAAAAAACCGTTGGACTTATTTTACGCACATAATCGAGGAAGCCAGCCCTTGCAGATTGCCAGTGGCAGCATAAATCTTGTAGAGGCATTTTTACCCGGCCGTGATCAAGGGTCGAGGGTTCCTGACAAAACAATTATTATCAAGGCCACCGTTGCCACCGATAACGACCAGCAACCCGCATCACAACTAGTCCATTGCAAGGCACCAAGAACTTTTAAAAAATAGAGCGTACATAATCTTGGCAGCTAATTCTCCAAAAGGGGCTTGAATGGACCCGTAAGTTCTGTATTTTCGGCCACTCAAAGCACGTGGCTTTCCCACCGCCTGCAAAGCGCCTGCATGCAAGCAATTGGGGTTAGGGGTGTGCGGTGCCCCACGATATCATGGTGGTTGAGATCCCGTGGGTAGGCGCAGCATCAACACCACCATAAGGCCACTGCCGGGTCTACATGCGGGCTCGGATAAACCGGACCATGTTTCAGTTAACCTTTTGCGTAGTTTTCATGTATCAAGAGGGAAAATTTACCAACTGCGAATTAAGATCTGCGACAATTTCTCGAGGGGGGGGATGTTTTGCATTCGGTTCTTTGGGAAACCAACGGGGTTAGGGACCTGCTGGGGAGTGCAGAATATCCATCTTATCACATGACGCAGCCTTGCCCTAAAGCACGTGGTCTGCAGGATGGGAGGACGGCAAGGATATGGGATCACCCGGCTGAGCCATTTATTTATCTCCCCCTTCCTGTCCACCTTCTCGAGCACCTCCCCCCACCTATTGCCTCCCGCTCCCCCGTTTCTTTTTATTCGCTAGCAAGCAATCGATTATCCGATGCCTGCGACCGAGCACACCACCGCAATTAACGTCCCCAGTGCTGCCACTCTCGGCAAGCGCGGCGCTCCAGTTGTTCCTTATGGATACATGCCAAACTCACCCCCCAACGAGGCGAGCCTCAATGGATTGGCGGGCCTGTCGTTTGGCCCGGCCGCCCCGCAGTACACCCGGGCAACCCCGCAATCGTACGGGTCGCTGCCCAACTCTGCCGGGTTCCCGAAACCGTTTGCTGTAAAGAGCCATGCTGCGGTTTCGGGGCCCGGGTTCGTTGACTCGTCGCCCGAAGAGGACGACGACGACGAGATCCAGTTTCTAGGCCAACGGCCGGCGCCGTGGCCCACTGAAAAGCGCCGCCGCGTGCTTGACCCGGCGCCGGTGCTAATCAACCCGGTGCTGCCGCCGTCGCCGCCGCTGGAAAAGCCCAGCAACATTGTGCTGCGGCGCATTGCCGACGCCGGGCCCGTCACCGAGTCGTTTGACGACGACGGCGGCCACTATCTGGTCAACAAGGGCGATCCGTTTGGCGACCGCTACGTGATCACGCGCCTGCTGGGCCAGGGCACGTTTGGCAAAGTGGCTGAGGTCTACGACAAGGAGACGCTGCGGCGGTACGCCATCAAGATCATCCGCGCGGTGCCAAAGTACCGCGATGCCTCGAAGATCGAGCTGCGGGTGCTGTCGATGCTGTCGCGGTACGACACCACCAACGCGCACCGCTGCATCCAGCTGCGCGAGTGCTTTGACTTTCGCAACCACGTTTGTCTCGTCACCGATCTGCTGGATATCTCTGTTTACGACTTTTTGCGAGATAACCAGTTTGCGCCGTTCCCCGGCCACCAGATCCAGCACTTTGCCCGCCAGCTGCTGACGTCGGTGGCATTCATCCACCGGCTGGGGCTCGTGCACACCGACCTCAAGCCGGAAAACATTCTGCTACACCGGGCCGACTACGACATGGCATCTTACCGCCGCGGGGGCCGCGGGCCGGCCCGGCAACGCCGGGTTTTGCGCGACACGTCGGTGACGCTGATCGACTTTGGCTCGGCGATCTTCGACGACGAGTACCACCCCACCGTGGTCTCGACGCGACACTACCGCGCGCCGGAAATTATTCTCGGTACCGGCTGGTCCCACCCTTGCGACGTATGGTCCATTGGCTGCGTGCTGGTGGAGCTGTGCACGGGTCAGGTGCTGTTCCAAACCAGAGAGAACCTAGAGCATCTGCACATGATCGAGCGGACCACAAGCTGCGAGTTGCCGGACAATGTGGTTACAAGGGCCGCGACAACCACCCAGGGCCAGGCGTTGGTCGATACCAACCAGCGGTGCCTGCGGCGGCTGCGCGAGCCCAAGCAGCAGCAATCCGTGTACCGGCAGCAGCCGCTGCGGCAGCTCATTGAAAAGGCCGTGCCTTACAACAAAGACTACATGTTCTGGGACGGGTTCCTGGACCTGCTGCGGCGGATGTTGGTCACCGATCCGGGCAGCCGCATTTCTGCCGAGGAGGCGTTGCAGCACCAGTGGCTGGCGGGCGTTTAAACCAGCCTGCCGTTGGGTGCGGGCACCTGACTCGGGCAATTTGGGAGCCGGGCGTCAAAGGGGACGCCGGGCGGGGAGCGCTGCGGCGCATACACACTGTTTGCTGCCATTTTATTGGGGCCGTTGGGAGGTCCCGCAGTTTCTATCGTTTATTTATAGAAATGGCTTTGGCAGACAGAATTCAAGTAAGCTATATATCTCAGTATTTATCGTTATTTAAGTGCTCATGTTTCAGCGGTTGCCTCTGCTGCTGCTGCTGCTGCTGCTTGTGCTTCGGTGCTTTAACAGGCAGCAGCTCCTCCCAGTGCCAGCCAGTTCACAGCCGGTATAGTTACGAGCTGAACTTCACTTAAACGAGGCAACCAACAGTAACGGCTCACTATGTAACTATACACTTGTGGTCATAACCAGCTTGTTAGCTGAGGCAAAAACAGGCAACTGCCGCCAGCAGCGCGTAGCCATTGATGCGGAAGGTAGAACCACTGTTACCGGATCCCGACGTAGAGGAGCCAGTGGATGACGATCGCGAGGATGAAGAAGAGCCCGTGCTAGAAGACGAGCCCGATGAGTCCGAGGATCCAGATGAGTCCGAGGATCCAGATGAGTCCGAGGATCCAGATGAGTCCGAGGATCCAGATGAGCCCGAGGAAGAGGGCGCAACAGACGCAGAGCCGCTAGGAATCGACACCGACGACGTCATCGATAGGGCCTGCGTGGACACGCGGGTCGTGACCGAGGTGCTCGAGTACGACGCCGCAGACGTCGCGCCGGGAATGCCGCTGCTGATCTCCTCAACATCAGTGTCGGTGCTGTTGAACCGGGTGTTGGCCAGCGCGACCTGGTAGTTCTCGTTGTCGTAGACCACATAGGCATTGCGCAGGAATAAGTCGCCAAGAATCCACGTCGAGTCCGATGGCATCACCGCCAACTGGCACACGGCATTGCCCGAGTTGTCGACGGCCGCCTCGCCGGAACTGGTCGACAGCGGAAGCAACATCTGGCGCAGCGGGGCATAAATGGTGGTGCCGCTAAAGTCAAACTCAAAGCCGGCAATCACGTCGCTGTCGCAGCTCAGGACATACGACTCCACCGAGCTCGAGTAGTCGGCTTTGAGCGCGCTGCCCATGGCCTCGACAACCGACGGCGGAAGATAGCAGATACTCGAGCCCGAGTCCAGCAGCACCGGCAGCGAAAACGAGGCAATGGTGCCCCCGCTGCCCTTGCTGGAATAACCGCCAATGCCGTGCATCATCACAAACGGCATTATGGGCGTGTCGACCTGGAGTGGGCCGCCCGACGAGTAAGGGATCATGGGCACCAGGCTCAGTTGGCCGGTATATTTGCCATGGTCCACGCCGCCAAACAGAATCGAGCCCTCTTGCGCATCGATGTCGTTAAGCCAAAGTGAGTAGGCCACGCTGGAAATGATGCCCTGCTCTTTTAGCGATACGGGCACATTGGCATACGCGCCCACAAAGTTCCCGTCGCTATCGATCTGCGTGACGGTCGCCTCGGCACCCACGGGGCCGATTCCAAACACCGCCTCGGTGGAATTGGACTCGTTGGCAACCGCAAATGACTGGCTCTTGATTTCGGCGTCGCCTACCCGCACCACGTCGGTGACGTAGTTGCCGCTGGCAAAGCTACCGTCGCCGTAGCTCAACTCAAACTCGGTGCTGTTTTCCGACAGCGTCGAGGACGACGACGCATCAAACGTGATATGGGCACTGCAATTGGGGTTGGTTCCCGCCTCGATCTGCGAATCCGAGGTGGCACAGTACGGGTTCTCAGACGACATAACCCACAGATCACTGGATCCGGTATCAATGGTAAACATAACCTCTTGCGACGGCGTGCCGATGTTCAAAGTGGCTCTATAGTACGATAACAAGTTCTCCAGGTCGAGGTTGGTTGCTCTTTTTTCAAGACCCGCGTGCCGCGGAAGCATTGCCCGGCTCGTCTGAAAACCTTTAATTGAAACATGCAGAGGCTCGGCCAGCACGCCAGCAAGCAACAGAGAGACAGTAATGGAGGGCCACGTCGAAATCATGTGTGTACGACAAGAGGGTGGTACACTTTGAGATGGACGAGATGACTGAGGGACAAAAGGGTTTTTTCACTTGCCGCTTGTGACGCTGTCGAGGCGCAGGACCATGCAGGGTGGGCTCCCCTAACCCGCGAGACTGCGGGATCGGAACCGTTCCAGGAACAATAGGTTCCTTACCCCTGCAGCAGGGAAGGGCTGCTTCCTATCCAGGTAATTTCGCGCGTTCAGCAAGCTTGCCTAGTGGGTACCTGCTGGGGACACGTTTTATAGATGGATACAGTGTTTTAGTGTCTAAATCGTATTCTATCGTTACCCCTCTAATCATTAAAAAAGTCAATAAATTATTAAAAAAAGGTCCTGCAGGGGGGTGCAGCCACCCTCCCTCCCCTGGCCTCAGCCTACATTAAGTATACCGCGCTTAGAACAAGCAGTTCCAGGCTAAGCAGTTTGAGGGCAGGCCCTGCATGTAAGCGCGGCGGGGCTTGGCTGGAGACGTGTGTTTGGTAGACATGACCGCCTTGTCCTGGCGGCGAACCGTATGCCGGGTCGTCGGGTACTGTTGATGTGCTTGTACCGGGCTGGGCTTGGAACTGGCTGGCGGTGGGCAACGTCACCGACGACGTGAAATAGGAAACGTTGAATGTCTCGAAACTGGCGGTGGGCGAGCCGGTTTGGGTTTCGGAATAAAACGGCGCCTGGGTTGCTCCGGGAATGGTGCTAACAATGGCTTCGACCTGCGACTCGTCGGTGACATTGAACACAGAGTTGGCCAGCGCGATCTCGTGGCGGTCATTGTCCACAACAATATAGGCGTTGCGCATAAATGTAGTACCCAGCGCGAGGTTGCCGGTTAAGCTCGGCGACACGGGCAGAATACACAGCGGCTCGCCGGTGGGGCCGTCGCGCACGGTGGTGCCGGGCCCGCCATAGATAGGCTCGAGAAAGCTTTCCAAGGGCATGTAAATTTTGATGCCACTAAAGTCAAACTCAAGCCCGCCGGGGGCATCGCAGCGAATGATATACAACGAGCCCGAGAGATCGGGCTCGGCGCCCACCGACTGCGCCAACGCGCGGATTACGTTCTGCGGCAGCACGTTCAGCGACAGTTTGGTGTCCAACGTCACGGGCATGCTGGACTTGACAACCTGGCCAGCCACTCCCTGGTCGTTGTAGACGGAGATGCCGTTAAGCAACAGAATAGGCTGGGTGGTGTTGGCGGCACGGCCCGTCACGCTGATGCCCGGAACCATTGGCACAGTTTCCAATGCACCAGTATACCGAGAATGGTCAACGCCGCCAAATAGCAGCCTGCCGTGGTCCGATTTGGGGTCGTTGAGCCACAGCGAGTACGAGTTGGACCGCACGCTGTTTTTGGGCAGCAGCCGCAGCGGCATGGACTGCGTCACAGGCCAGGCATTGTCTGCCGAGTCGTAAAGAGCATCGATACCCGGATTGGCAACAGCCAGGCCCATGCGCGATGTCGTTAGAGTGGTGTTAGTGGCATAGATGAAGGAAGCGCGGCTCTCGGCGTTGGGCCCTGCGCGCACCACGTCGGTGATCTCGATGCCAAACAGATACTTTGTGGCCGTTACGTCCAGAAAGAACTCGGTGGATGAGTTGAGGGTGGCCGTGGACGAGTTGTCCATGGAGTACATCATGTCGCGCATGCACAACTCGGTGAAGCCGCTGCCGGAGGTGGTTGTTGTCTCGCTGCAGTATTCGTTTGATTTCGAAATAATCCAGGTATCAATGGCCCCCGTATCCAGTAGCACATTTACTTGTTGGGGCGGCGTGCCAATTGATAGCATGCTCTCATAGAAAGAGCTGCTGAACTCGGTAGTGTTGATGGTGTAGGTTGAATCGCGCGGCATCAGGCCGGCAGCACCGGCCACAGCGGCTGCGGCGGCGGTTTGGCCCTCTTTAAGAAGTTGCAGCACATGGCCGAGGTCGCCCATTGTATGATCGGGGGGCGAGCCGATCCGCTGCCGTACGGGCACGTCCAGGACGCCGAGGGGCAGTTGGTTTACCGTTTCGGCCGCCGCCCAGCCCAGAAACAGCGCCCATGCTGCCCATCGGGCTATTCTAGGAGGGCATATTGACCACAAGGGCTGGTTTTGCCTTGGTGGGGTAGCAAGTAGCATTGCCGTGCGAGAACCTCACTAGCGATCAGATCTGTTGGGAGCTTGATAATCGATCGGCAGCATTGTGGTTCTTGTGCTTTGTTTGTTTTGGTGTTATTGTATTTTTTCTGACTTTGCATTTTCTTTGGCATGAGCCTTTTGCAATATCGTTTGCTGTATTTTCATGATTTTTGTATTTTGTATTCTAGTGTTATTATCGTTCACGCAACTTGCACTGGCAACCAGCCGCAGCCTATTGTATTTTGTTGCTTATTCTGAGACATTAATGTATTTGGTTGAAATGCGCATGGGTGTGTAGTACTCGATGGTGTATAGTACCTGATGGCGTATAGTACTTGATGGTATGTTGGTTTGGTAGTCTTATGGCTGCCCTTCGGGCCGGTGGAAATCCACAGCCTGCACCGCCAAGACGCTGCCTAATCCATGCAGCTATTTGGAGGAGCAATTAGTGCGGAAGTCCCCACCGAGCTCGTCGATGGATCCCGGTTCCGAGAAGTGCCCGATACCCAGGAGGTATATGTAGGTGTTGTCGAGGGCCTGGACGTTGCCTTTGTCGTGGACCTCTGCGAGGCCGTCAAGGAACACGAATCAGTCACCGATGCCATTGTGACCCATGTGGACGAAGTGCACCATTTTTCCGGTGACCCGCAGTTCGAGACGGTGCAAACGGCCACGGAAACAATCAACGGCCACGATACCGCTCTGCGCCTGGACACCGTGTCCACCCCGCAAGGCCATGTGCTGACGTTGTTTGGCTTGTTTCGGCTGCCAAAGTACGAGACAGACGTCTTTCTTACTTATTCCATCAATATGGGGACCGGCCAGCTGCCTGACGAGCTTTCCTCGCAGTATGGGCAGGGCCGGAGTACATTGTACGAGTTTGTCAAGACGTTTAAGCTCGAGGATCCTCGCTTGTTTGATACAAGTTAGAACATTGACACCCGTTCATTAAGCACGACCTAGCAACGCATTAGCCAGCAACAAGCATTAGCCAAGCATAAACTAGCTATCGCATTTCTATCTAGATCCTCTTTCGTTTTCACTTTACAGAAAAGTCACCTCGCAGACAACTGCCAGGCTACTCACAACTGACAGACGACTCTGCATGTGCGCTATTATTATCCCTGACCCCTGACTTAGTGAGTAGGACCCCTGGCGTTTTCCAGTTAGTAATGCTCACGTTCCGCAGGTCCGCTCTTCTGGCAACAGCGGTGCTTGTTGTTTTCCTGCTTTTCACAGGAAAAGGCCACCTGAGCCCGCGACGGCTGCTAAGGGATAGTGAGCTGGAGCAGCGGCTCGTCAACAATGAGCGGCAGATGGAGCAGGCTCTCCGCGAACTCGAGCAGCAGAGCTCGGAGCGAGCCGCCCGCCATGACGAGGAAATCCAGAACCTCCAGGTCCAGAAACGCATTCTCGAGCAGCAGATCCAGGAGCTGCGGCGGTTGCCCGAGTCGGCCAGCCTCGTGCAGCAGCTGGCGTACCAGTTCCCTTACAATGTAAAGGGCCGGTTCCCTGCCTATATCTGGCAGACCTGGAAGACCGGCATTGACGACCCCACCACAAAAGAGGATATTCGCCAGTGGATGGAGAGCTGGACAAACCAGAATGAGGGCTTTGTGCACGAGGTCCTGCCTGACCCTGCTGCTGAGCAGCTGGTCAAGCACCTGTACATCAATGTGCCCAAAGTCGTCGAGGCCTACGAGTCCATGCCGGAAACGATTCTCAAAGCAGACTTTTTCCGCTACCTGATTCTGCTGGCCCGCGGCGGTGCCTACTCGGACGCAGACACAGAAGCTCTCAAGCCCGTGCCCAACTGGATCCCGCCCAACGTCAACCCGCTGGGCATTGGTCTGGTTGTGGGCATCGAAGCCGATCCCGACCGGCCGGACTGGGCCGACTGGTACGCCCGTCGTCTGCAGTTTTGTCAATGGACCATCCAGAGCAAGCCTGGCCACCCCGTGCTGCGCAGTATTGTCGCCAACATCACGGAAAAGACGCTGGAGAAGAAAAAGTCTGGCCATCTGCCGCTGCCCGGGTCCAAGGACCGTGGCTCCAACATAATGGACTGGACCGGACCGGGTATTTGGACAGATACTGTCTTTGAGTACTTCAACAAACCCGGCCTCAGTCTGGGGCCCACCGACTGGCACAACTTCACGGGCATTGAGGAGCCTGTAGAGGCCGCCGACGTGCTGGTGCTTCCCATCACATCGTTCTCACCCGGCGTGGGGACCATGGGATCCAAGGAGGATAGCGACCCTATGGCGTTTGTTAAGCACCACTTTGAGGGGTCCTGGAAACCAGAGTCGGAGCGCATGTAGTTGTGCAATTGGTATAGTTGTTGTACTTTGGCTATCCGTACGTTCGTTTATAATTCGTATGCCTTGATGATTTGAGTCGTATTTCGAGCGTATTGTTGCGAGCATTTTCCGAGCGCCTTCCGAGCACCTTCCGAGCGCATTCTCCCCAGGTGTATTTCGAGTTGGTCTTAGGCAGGTCTCTCCTGTGGCTTAGTATGGTAACTGCTCAGGATATCTCCGATCGCGACGCCAAGATCCTCGCCAACAAAGTCTATAAAGACTTGGATTGGGACTACTGCCGCTATGTGATTCAAGTCGATGATCTGTCCTTGTTCACGCGCTCGCCAGCCCAGCTCCGCGAGTACTTGGCCGCTAAGCAGCGCATGTCTGAAGAATATGGAAGTATAGCGAATTTCGTGGTTTCAAACCGCCTCAAATGGGCCGATGCCCTGCAAAGCACCTCCGGCAAAGGTTACCTTGAGGATCCCTCTGATATAAAGATCCTGGTCAATGACTACCCCTATGGCCTAGAAAAGGACATCACCCACCTCTGCGTCTGGACAAAGGTTCGTTGCCCTACCATTGATGAGCGGCCCACCAAGGAAGCGCAAGACAAAATCACAGCATATATAAACGCCACGTTTGGGCCGCTCGGGATCCCGCCCGAGAACCTGCTGTGGTTTAAAAACACCGCGGCTCTGCAGAGCGTGCCGTCGCTCGAGCATTTTCACGTGCTCATTAGAAACGGTCCGCAAGCTAAAGAATTAGAGGGAACCAGCGGTGTAATTTCTAGTTTGAGTCCTTAGAGTAGGTAGCATTTTGTTTGGTAGTATTGTCGGCACGCCCCTCCGTCTTTGCACATCTGTATGCGCGTCGATATACATGCAGGCAACATAATCCGGGGCAAAAAAAAATGGCGACGGCTGCAGGATTCGAACCTGCGCGGGCAAAGCCCACTTCCTTAGCAGGGAAGCACCTTAACCACTCGGTCAAACCGCCGATTTTTCAAAAAATTATTTCGATTTTGGTGCTACTCGGGGCCGTTTTTGGCAAGCTTTGTGCCGCAGTAGCGATGATTTGGACAGAGGATTTTGCGCCAGGGATCTTGCACCAAGGGGGCAAAAGCCTGCTCCCACTCAGGCTCGCGTGGAGGAATTCCGTGATTTCAAGTGGAAGTATAAGTTTTTGGCTCAGTATCCGTGGATTAGTTTTCACAAAATATTGCATACTAAGGCTACAAAACAAATACAAAGCGTTATTCGAGACTATAAGTAGTAGAAAAAAAAAAATGTGTGATCTTTTTTCACCCATTTTCGGACGACAACACACCAAACTCCAAGCAAAAAAGTGGCGACGGCTGCAGGATTCGAACCTGCGCGGGCAAAGCCCACTTCCTTAGCAGGGAAGCACCTTAACCACTCGGTCAAACCGCCAATTTTTCAAAAAATTCGAAATCTGGTCAGAATACTGGTCGGCTCAGGATTACAGCACCGTACTCTCCGTATCTGTCGCAATTGTTACCGCCAGAACTCAATGGCTCTGCCTCCCTAATCCACCTACCCTCAGCACTCTATTCTGTGCGAGGTTTCTTATTCCCATGACGTTAAGGGCAGCTTTCTCACTATAAACCTACCTGGCAGTCCTAACTACAAAACTGTAACTACCCCCAAACTGAAAAAAACCAGCAAGGAGAGCTATCGCAGCAGCCATCAAAGCATCATGACAGCCATCTGAGCGAAAAGCCGAGCAAGTCGGCAAAAGCTCGTAGTAAGTTAAGCGACTAAGAGCCTAAACAAGCGAGAAACTTAGAGCTCCTTCTTGGCGGAATCCTTGAGCTGCTCGGCCTTGTCCAAAATCTCATCCACAGCTTCCCTCTCGGGGGACTGGTGGGTGTCAACATGGGGCAAAAACGACTTGAGGATGTTCAGGCGCACCTTGATGGAGTCGAGCTTGTCGGCCGCGGCATTGCTCTGCAGCAGCGACGACAGGCGCGCAATCTCCTTGTCGACGTACTCCTGGCCGCCAGAAGCAATCTTTTTGGCAAACTTGGAGTAATACTCGGCATAGGGCGAAGCGGTCTCGGCAACCGACTCGGCAACCGCGGTCTCGAACTCGTCGAACTTGTCCTTGGCCGCACCAATGAGCTGGCTGGCCTTGAACGCCAGCGGCTCAATGATGCCAGCACCGTCGCTGAGCCAACCATCGGCACCGCGGAACGAAGCGCCCTCGCGAGCAAAGAAGTCGGTGAAGTCTTGAACATCGCGGCCGCCGACATAAGGCCGAGGCACCGAGCCGTCCTTGGGGAAGTAGATGATAGTGGGGTAGCTCTTGACCTCGAAAGTGTTCATCAGAGCATCAGAGCCGCCGTCGGTGCAGTCTACAGACACGATCTCCACATCGTCGTCCCGGGCATATACCTGGGCCAGCTTCTCCCACTCGGGCTTGAGCTTCTTGCAGTAGCCGCACCAGGTGGTGGTGAAGGCCACCAGCGCATGCTTGCCATCAATGGCATCCTCGAACGTCGAGTCGTCGAGCTCCAAAACCGCCGAGGGGGGCTCGCTGGACTTGGCGGCCGAGGAACCGACGCCGGTCTTGCTTTTGATGAGTTGCTTCAGCGAGTCGATGTCGCGGGCCTCGACGTCCTCCACGGCCTCGCCGTCGACCCACTTGATGGTGGGGAAGTATTTGAGGTCAAACTTGCTTGCTGTTTTGCGGTGCTTGTCGCCGTCGATCTTGATGAACTGGATCTTGTCCTTGGCGTCCTCGTACAAAGCGGCCAGCTCATCGAAAACAGGACTGAACGTCTTGCAGTGGCCGCACCAACTAGCGTAGATGTCTAGAATAGTAGGAACGCCGTTGTAAAGAAGCGCATTGATATCTTTATCGGTGGCCTCAATGACTGCCGCGGCAGCAATGGCAAGAGGAATACACAACGACCACAAGCGCATGCTGACTTGGAAGAGTAACCGACGACCCGACTGACTACTAAAGCACTACTAGACTAAGAATGCCAAGGCAGTCAAAGACAAGGCAGTCAAAGAGAATTGTGAGAAATGAATTGCCAAACGGCACAGTAAGAATCTATTCAAAGTCTAGAGAGTCTAGTTAGTCGAGTGGATGCATCTAATCAACAGCATAGTACTGGATTTCGGGGTCTTCCGGGACCTCGATCTCCCGCAACAGGCCGGTCGCAACATCATACACAAGACCGTGCACCTGCACACCGCGCTTCTTCATGTGCTCGCGCACAATGTCGTTGGTCTTGACGTTGTAGACCTGCTCCAGCACATTGAGCTCCACCAGCTTCTCGGCCTTTGCGCTGGGGTCCTCGATCTCGGCGAGCACATTCTTGTACTTGGCCCGCACATCGCGAAGATTGCGCAACCAGGCCTCCAGACTGCCGCCAACCCGCTGGCTGCTCAGAGCAGTGTGCACGCCCTTGCAATCGGTGTGGCCGCACACAATGATGTGCTTAACACCAACCACCTCCATGGCCAGCTGCAGCAGCGACTGGCTACTGGGGTCGCAGTTAGGCACCATGTTAGCCACATTATGGTGAGCAAACACCTCGCCAGGCAGCAAGTCCAGCGATGCGATGGTGGCCCGCGAGTCGGCGCAGCCGATCCACAGAATCTGCGGTGCCTGGCCCTTTGCATTGGCCGCAAACAGGCCGGGGTTGGCCTTATCAGTGCGAGCAGCCCATTCTTTGTTGCGCTGGAGCAATTTTCCAAGCGAATCGGTGGCGGCGAAGCGGAATGGGGCCTTGGACATCGAGATCGGAGAATGGAGAATTCCGGGTAAAAAGGTGATGGCTTTATTGGCGTGCTTCGTGCATAACCTTGCATAATCAGTATTGACTCAACATTTTTTCGTTGGCTCGATCGGCATTGCCAAGGGTACACGGTCTAGACTGAGTAGGTGGCTGAATTTTATTCTAAATAGTTGAATGTCTATCCAGTTGTGATTTTTTTTCGGCGAGGTCTCCGTTCTAGGGTCTGGTTAGCATCGGATCAGTGTTAAAAAGCTCAAAGGTTATTCCACAAGGGTTGTTTCAGTCGAAGAAATTCATAAAACATCATTTCCACATACCTTTATGATAGTAACTCCATATTCGATCTTCCGGGGCCGCTTTAACCGCCCGCAGCCCCGAAAAGGGTGCAGTTGGTGTTCCGGGGTTAAAGAAAATTTCGAATATGTAAGTGAGTGGAAATTTGTCAAGGGTTAGGCCAAATAAATACTGGTGGCCTGCTTGTCGACTGAGCCATGCCCAAAGCTTCCAATGGAGCCTCCGACGGCGCGGTTGAGGTTCCTGTAGTATGTGCATCTTGTTTAGGCGATGATAAAAATATCCGCATGACCCGTGACGTGCGCGGCGAGGAATGCAAGCTCTGCAGTCGGCCGTTTCCCGTGTTTCGATGGCAACCAGTCAAGGGCGGCCGGCGAAACTATACGAAAATCTGCCGCACCTGTTCTCGCCGAAAGGGTGCTTGTCAATGCTGCATGCTGGACCTCAGCTATGGTATTTCTTTAGCGGTGCGAGACGCAGCATTGAAGGTCGCAGTCCAGGGAACCAATGCAGTGACCCAAAAATATATTGCCGATAACTTTGACCATTCCAGCGAGGATCCTACGAAACGGGCCCACGAGGTTCTGAAGAAGCTGGCCGCTCCTGCTGCTTCTGCTGCTCCTGCTGCCTCTGGCCCTGCTGGCCCTGCTTCAAACTCGAGGTCCAACTCTACAGCCATTGCTACTTCTAGTTCAGTTTCTGAGGTCGCCAGAACTCTGCCGTTTCTGGGATCAATACGAGACAAGCCGAACAATACAAACAGTCTATTTATTATGGGCATTGACCCGGAGGTCGATGTGGATCATCTGCGCTCGAGCCTCAATGCCCTCGGCACCCTCCACCGCTTGACGTTTACCAGAAAAGGCCGCATTGGCTTTGTTGTGTATGCTACAAAAGAAGATGCTGAAAAGGCAGCTGGCCGGTTGGCCGGTGAGAATGGTAGTTTGGTGGTCGACGGTGCCCGCATGCGACTTGTATGGGGCCGGCCAACCGGTTTTGGAGACGACAAGACTCAAACCGCCCTTGGGCATATCACGCGGCGGTTTCTGCGAACGGGCAAGTTGCCTTTTGTGCCTTTAGATCATAAGGACCAGCCGGAGCAGCCTCTGGAGCATCAAGGTCACCCTGCGAGCCCAGCTCAAACCCCTGGGGACCAAGCAGAGTCGTACGACGATTGACTCGGCAAGCGATTAAGCATACATATCATCGTAGTCTTCCTCTTCATCGTCCACAATGACCTCCTTTTTGGCGAGAAAATCGTGCCGGCACATTGGGCAAGTCGAGTTTCCCTTGAGCCATGGCGCTATGCAGTCGAGGTCAAACCGGTGCTTTCCAGGGCACGGCAGCACTACGACCAAAGGAAAATCATCGTCCAAATACGGCACCGAGCAAATGGCGCATTCATCGCTTTGCAAATCCTTCTTTTCGGCTCTATCAAGGCTGTCGATGAATGTCTGAGGCATGCCGGTGCCATTGCGAGCATCGCCGAACCGCTCCTGTAAATTCTGGAATGCCTGTTGCAATTCTGGGGAAATCAGCGTCGGATCAAGGGGATCATTGCCCAGTGAATTTGCCCATAACCGCTCAATTTCAATGATCCGCCTCCGCCGTTCTTGGCCCGGAGTTACCTGATGTTCCTGTTCGTAGCTCATGTAGTGCCACTGAACCTTACTACTACCGGTTTGGCTCAGCTAACCTTGGCTCAGTAACCTGGCTCAGCTAACCTAGGCTCAGCTAACTTGGCGCAGCCCGCAGGGCCCAAACCCGCTGAGACCCAAAGGCGGCGGCCCAAACCCGCCACCGATTACGATAACCTCCCCTCTTAACAATGGATTCTAGTGCAGCAAAGCCCACCACCAGCGTGAAACTGGTTCTGCTGGGCGAGGCTGCGGTCGGCAAATCGTCGCTGGTGCTTCGGTTCGTGAGCGACGACTTCCAGGAAAACAAAGAGCCCACCATTGGCGCCGCATTTCTGACCCAAAAGTGCACGCTCGCCAACCGGATCGTAAAGTTTGAGATCTGGGACACCGCCGGCCAGGAACGGTTTGCCAGCCTGGCCCCCATGTACTACCGCAACGCCCAGAGTGCCGTGGTGGTCTACGATGTCACCAAGCCGGCATCGTTTATCCGCGCCCGGCACTGGGTCAACGAGCTCAAGAGCCAGGGCAGCCCCAACATTGTGATTGCGCTTGTGGGCAACAAAGTGGACCTCACCGGCGAGGAAGAGGGCCAGGAGCCCGGCCCCGTGACCTCTGACGAGGACGCTGATGACGACAGCAATGGACCCGGCCGCAAGGTCTCTTATCAGGAAGGCCAGAAGCTTGCTGATGAAGAAGGCCTGCTGTTTTTCGAGGCCTCGGCAAAGACCGGCTACAACGTTCGCAAGATCTTCTTGGCCATCGCCAACAAGATCCCTCTAGAGACCCGCCAGCCGGCGGCAAGCGGCCGCATTGGCGCCGACAGCGAGCCCCTGGAGCTTAACCAGCGCGGTCCGGCCGACTCGGCCTGCTCGTGCTAGACCCGCTTGGTAGACCCGCTTGGTAGACCCGCTTGGTAGACCCGCTTTCCTAGACCCGCTCGTGCAGTCAATCTCGCTTGTGCGGTCAGTCCTACTGTCCAGTCAGTCCCACTGTCCAGTTTATTGTCTGATTCCAGGTAGAATGGATGAATAGTCCGTAGCTCTGGTATTTATTATGCTATGTGCCATTGGGCGGCATGCCGCTATTGTTTGCTGTCATTTGGTGCTAGTTTGCGACCTCTGAAGACGTGATCTGGCCGCCGGCTAAACAGCACAATCCCCCTAAGAACCTCACGAGGGTGTCGCCGCTGAGGCTGCCGATGATCCAAACCCCTGGCGAAGCGCGAGGAAGCGAAACTTTGAGGTCCCGCAGCGTCCGCTTCTCCAGAGTTTCCAGTGGGATCGGTAAGATGGGCTTGGCGTACGCTAGTGAGCCTGTCCGCCCAGTCCGGCTCATGAGTTTGTTTATTTGCGGCTCAATGATGCTGCCATCCTCAAGCTTGATTCTCACCCGCCCGTCTTTCGCATCCACCACCTCGGCGTTTGGAAGGCCAATGTAGTTTGTGCCCTTGCGTGCCCGCATGTGCTCAAACACCTGCCAATACTCGGGATACAGCCGGCGAGGATACCTTCTTAGCGGGGTGGGCGAACCTTTACTGTCCAGCCACTGATAGACATGAATCACGGGCCCGGGCGCATTGATCACCGCATCGGCAGCAGAAACGCCCGTTCCCACTATCAGCGTGGCCCCATCGTCGCCCACATCAACATCACATGTGAACTGGTTGATCTCCGAGGTGATTCCGCTGGCCAGCACAACGTACTCGGCTTCCAGCTGTCCCTTGTCTGTAGAAACTCGGAAGCCTTTGGTTCCTTTGGAAGCCCGTTGAATATTCTTAACCAGTCCCCTATCAACGCCGAGATCAAACTTCTCCTGATAGGCTTTGTAGTATGCTGCGACCTCGCCGCGGGTAGGTCGATAAAAGTCGGGAGGAGTGCGGCCATTGAGCTGGATGTAATGCTCGGAGAACCGGTACTCGGGAAGCGACAGCATCTCCGCGTAACTCAGAACTCTGTTTTCAGGGCTGTCAACCCGCGTGCAAGTCCATTGGCCGCCCGCAGGACAGTCGCTGATGATGGTTGTCGGCCGGTGCAGCTCGGGACACGGCACCCACTTTATGCGGCTTTCCATAGTTGTTGCGTTCATCAAGTTGGTTTCGTCGGGAATCTCCAATGCATCATAAAGTAAATTGACGGGCAAGACGTCTTGAGCGAAAAAGCTTTCCAGGTTTTCTTGGACGTACTCCAAGATCTCCTGGTCCTGCATTGCTTGAAACAAGTTGCCGTGCCTTATAAGTAGCCGATGTAGCTCTGTATCGGGATGAGGACCGTAAGTCTGATAGTCATAAATAGGCAAGTGGCCCTTGAGGATGTACGCCAAAGTCAACGCGGCCGGACCACTGCCGACTATCAGCACAGACATGAGTCTGATCTGCAGATCAAGTCCCGTGATATGTCACCTCCAGATCCGGTGGGCTGCATGGTGAGTCCGAGCCACAGGGTTTGCAGGGCTCGAGGAGGTCTCGGCATTCGAAAGGATGAGAGGACCTGATACTGTAGAACAAGAAAAGGTGAGAAATCAAGAAATAAATAACAGGAAAAATCGATAAATAGACAGTCGGCAAGGAAGTAGGACCAATAATTGAACCAAGAATGAGAACCAAAAGTAAAACCAGGAATCGGCCCTAGGAACTAGGCAGTTGCTGGCACCAGCCTACCCAATGCTGCTTGTACACTCAATTGCACCTCCGAGCCTAGAAAACAGCCGCCATTTATGAGAAACTACAGCCGTTGTATAGCAATTGCGGCATTATGCTATGGAAGCTTCATGAACCCTACCCCACAAGCGTATATATTAGTGGTTCCCACGTTAGCTTTCTGCAACCATGCCTGTCACTCTGTACTCGGACTCGGTTGAGATCAGCCACCCCTCGAACCCCAAAACCAAGGTCAAGATCTTGACGTTTGGCGCGACCGTTGTTTCCTGGGAAGTCGACGGCCAGGAGCAACTGTGGCTCAGCAAGGGCTCCAAGCTCGACGGCTCAAGGGCCGTGCGCGGCGGTATTCCCTTGGTGTTCCCCCGCTTTGGACCCCCCAAGGGCGACCATCCGGCCACTGACAAGCTACCCCAGCACGGCTTTGCTCGCAACGTCAACTGGGAGCTGCTTGGTGAGGTCAATGAGACCACCATCCAGTACGCTCTGGGCCCCGAGCAGCTGTCCACCGAGGTTGCCCAGGCATGGCCCCATGATTTCACTTTGATCTACACCGTTTCCATCGGTGTTGACACTCTGGACCTGTCGCTGAGCGTGGAGAACACCGACAAGAAGCCGTTTGACTTCAACGTGCTGTACCACACCTACTTCAAGGTTCCCACGATTAACGATGTTGCTGTCGAGGGTCTGTCGCATCTCGAGTACTACAACAAGGTCGAGGCCAAGGATGTGCCCAAGGACGAAAACAAGGCTGTGACCTTTGACGGCGAGGTGGACCGCGTCTACAAGAGCGCGCCGTCGCTGGTGACGATTACCGAGGCCGGCAAGCCTGCGTTTACGATTTCGGCCAAGAACCTGCCTGACGTGGTGGTGTGGAACCCCTGGTTCAAGAACGCTGAGGCCATGAGCGACTTTGAGCCCAAGGACGGCTACAAGCAAATGGTCTGCGTCGAGAACGGCAGCGTCGGCAAGTTTGTTCCCCTTGAGCCTTCGGCCAAGTGGGAGTCCAGCATCCAGATCCAGGCCCAGCTGTAGATCAGCATTAGCAACGTTACTTATGTACTTTTGGTCCTGACGTTGACCTGATGGGTTGACCTTTCAAAATAACTGTAGAATGTGACCCCTCAGTGGCACGACGGCATCGACAGACTGGCCGTCGTCTAGAGGGACATGGTGAACAGAGCAGGGTATTGCTACGTAGTCTACTAAAGCTTGGCCTTGGGCCGCGACGCGTCAGGATTGATGCGGATCTTGCCTGTATCATCCTTGCCGTCGCCGAAAAACACAACCGTAACGGTAAGATCATCGCGGTAGCGGCGGCTCATGGGCGACGGAATCGACACAAGCATCGACACCGATTCCTGATCCGCGC
This sequence comes from Wickerhamiella sergipiensis, assembly GCA_030563925.1. Lineage (NCBI taxonomy): Eukaryota > Fungi > Ascomycota > Dipodascomycetes > Dipodascales > Trichomonascaceae > Wickerhamiella > Wickerhamiella sergipiensis. The sequence continues at coordinate 29,308 of JAJMKN010000034.1, forward strand.
CGCCGAGCGCGTTGCGCACAAGATGGGTGCCGGCGTTGGCGTCCTGGACAGCCAGCGTCACCGGTCCAGTGGGCCGGCGAATGGGCTGCTTCTGAGCGTCCTTGTTTTCCGAGACGTCCTCCACCGCCTGCTCGCTGCGGCGCTTGCCATGCCCGCCGCCCATCCACTGCGGCAGCCAGCCGTTGTTGGACTTGGGCCGGCTGGGCGGAAGCATGGTCTTGAGCGTGGCCGGGCGCCGCTTGTCGAGCCAGTCGACCACCAGCGACACCACCTGCTCGTTGCTCAGCAGCTCGTACAGGCCATCCGACGCAAGCACCAAAAACGCCGGCGTGTTGGGGTCCAGGTGGGTGCGGGTGAGCACCGGCCGCGCTGTCATGTAGGGCGGAGTACGGAGATCGCGCGGGATGGCGCGGCCAAAGAACTGGCGGGCCAGCGTGTGTTGGATCTCGCGCGACCACTTCATGGTGGCGTCGCCAAACGCCCGCGTCGGCTCGTAGATGCCCAGCACCCGCCCACGGCGCACCGCCGTCTGGTCCTCGCCAGGATGCTCCTCGCGGATGCGGCGCACCTCGTCTTCGTTGCTGCCGGTCTGGTCGGTGGTCAGCGCGCGCGCCTTCCAGCTGCCGTCGGGCGAGCGCACGCCAAGTACCGCGCGCGAGTCGCCGGCCACCGCCACGCGCAGATCGTGGCTGGCGGTGTCGTAAAACGCCAGCAACGCACACGACCCGCTGAGGGCGGGCGGGATCGCCTCGATGGCGCCCTGCTTGTTGGGGTTGGCCAGCAGCCGCTCAACGCTCTTGTGGACAATGTCGTCGTCGAGCTGCACAAACGCATCAATCATCGCATCGTCGATAACCTCGGGGGCAGGCGCAATCCGCCGCACACTGCCCGGACTCACCGGTTGGTAAACCTTGTCGAGGTCGCGCGTGACGTAGCCAATCAGCGACTCGCGCAGCTTGGCGCTGGTGTTCCAGCCGCCGTGGCCGTCGTAGATGCCCCAAAACATCCAGTCGGTGCTGTATTGGTGGTCATCAGCAGAAACAAGCGGCACGTGAACGATGCGCTCGGCATGGTCGTCCTCAATGGGGTTATTGCTGGCCAATTGCGAGATATCATAGCGCAACACACCATTGCGGCGCTCGACATTGAAGCTCTCTTCATTCTCCCGCAACCGCGCCGAGACTTGGGCCGGATTCAGCAAAGTGACCATGTTTTTCGAGCGCGGCTCGTTGGCGGCACGGTCCGACATGAAATAACTGCCGGACATGTACGCCACAAACGCGGTAGTTGCCATCAACGGCCATCTTCGGCGCACAGTAGTCAACATTGGTCTCGTGCTGCTGAGCATCCACTATGGGCTGTGGATTTAAAGGGCTTACTGGGCTTGGATTAGAGGTGGGATTTGGGGGTGCGAGGGGTGGAATGGGGTTGCGGATTGCTAAGCAGCAAGGCGGTGGTGACTAACGGAAATGTTACTAACAGATCGCCGGCAATGACTGAGCGTGAAAATTACAGCAACCCTGAAAAACCCACTCAAGCTTTGATTTTAAACTTTGTTACCTCAACCTTACCATGGCCAAAAAGCAGCCAGAGAGCGCCAAGAATAAGGCCGCCAAGCGCCAAAAGGCGGCCGACGATAAGACGTTTGGATTGAAAAACAAAAATAAATCTTCCAAAGTCCAGAACTTTGTGCGTCAAGTAGAGGAGCAGACCACCAGCAGCTCTGCGGCCGCCAAACGCAAAGAAGCCGAGCAGGCCCGCCGCGCGGCCGAGAAAAAGGCCGCCGAGGCCGCCAAAGCAGAGGCCCGGGCCTTGTTTGGCAGTGCGTTGCAGGTACAAAAAGTGCCTTTTGGCGTCGATCCCAAAACCGTGTTGTGCTCGTTCTTCAAGCAGGGTCTGTGCAACAAGGGCAACAAGTGCAAGTTCAGCCATGATCTAGAGGTGGAACGCAAAAAGTCCAAGAAGGACCTTTACACAGACGACCGTGCCGATACAAAGGAAGAGGATACCATGGACAAGTGGGACGACGAGAAGCTGGCCAAGGTTATTTTGTCCAAGCACGGCAATCCCAAAACCACTACCGACATCATCTGCAAGTTCTTTATCGAGGCGATTGAGAACTCAAAGTACGGCTGGTTCTGGAAGTGCCCCAATGGCGAGACCTGCAAGTACCGGCACTCGCTTCCTCCGGGCTTCAAGCTCAAAACAAAGGAGGAGCAGCGACTGGAGCGGCAGGCGGCAGCCAACGAGCCCAAGCTCACGCTCGAGGACTTTATCGAAATCGAGCGCAAAAAGCTGCCGACTCAGCAAACAAAGGTTACGCTCGAGTCGTTTACAAAGTGGAAGCAGGACCGCGAGGCCAAGAAGCAGGCGGCCAAGGTCGAGGCCGAGCGCAAAAAGGGCCCGCTGTCTGGTCGCCAGCTCATGGACTCAGGCAAGTATATTGCCGAGGACGACGACGACGACTGGGATTTCACCAACTTACGGGCAGAGACGCTGGCGGCCGAGCTCGAGGCCGAAAAACAGGCCGAGGAAGAGGCAAAGGCCGCGGAGCAGGCTGCCCAGGCGGCAGTTTCGGCGTACTAGTTTTTTGCCCCGTATTTATAGCATAGTCTTTCAGATGTCACTCCTAGATGGTAGAACCTTTGGAATAGTATCCAACCAGCAAATCCAGCGATGGAAATGAACACATGAGGAATTGAACATGAGGAATTGAACATGAGAAAATGAACATGAACCTGCAGTCCTACTGTAGCTATGTACTAGAAACCTACTCGACCTCTGTGATCTTGTCGTCAGAGTCCTTGGCATCCTTGGCCTCCTTGGCGGCAGGCTCAGTCTCGTCGGCCTCGCCCAGATCGATATTGGCAGGGCTCTCCTCACTAGGACCGCCAGCACCCATCATCTTCTGCAGCTCAGCAAGCTTGGACATATCAAAGCCACCAGCACCATCAGCGCCACCGGCACCACCGGCACCACCCAACAACTGCGACATATCGAAACCGCCAGCGCCGCCAGCACCGCCAGCACCGCCAGCACCACCCAGCAACGAGGCCATGTCAAAGCCGCCAGCACCGCCAGGGCCACCAGGGCCGCTAGCACCGCCCATGCCGGGCATGCCGCCCATTGCGCCGAAATCCTCCTCGGGAACCTCGTCCTGCTCGTCCTCGTCGACCCACTTGTCGAAATCGGTGCGGATATAAGGCTTCTTGGTCTTGTCCTTGGTCAGACGGGGCCAGTAGTCCTGCTCAGCCTCCTTCTTCTGCAGCACAAAGAACAAGCCACGGCCGTTCTTCTGCTGCTTGGACTTGTCGACATCGATCTCCTTGTAGAACTCAAACTCGGCGGCGTACTCGTTCTCGCTATCCTTGCCCGAGAACTTGAACGAGGTGTTGGTCAACGTGAGCTTCTCGCTTTCGAGGTTCGGCACAACAACGCTCAAATAAACAACGTTCTTTTCAAGATCGGTCGCAGACGACCGCTGGGCCCAACGAATTTCGGGAAACAAGGCCATTACTGTTTGATGGGTCACCACGCAGTGACTTGCGGCTTATATATGACAGGTTGGGACGGTCACGTGCCGAAGCTTCTAGGCGGGCGCGGACTCGGAGCAGACGTTAGTTGGGGGGAAACTGCTTGAAATAACTAAAACAATGAGAAAAAAGGGGTTGTGGGCTGCTAAAACGCCATAATCGCTAATGGCTCCGGTTAATGACGCGGTTCTATTAAAACAATGGCGCCACCTCTTTGCGGTGGTGGGTGGGGCATCTGCCATGCCCTATCTTCCTGCATGATTCTGATATATTTATTGTAGATGTGGAGTGATTGTCATCACCCCGCATTTCGATGGTCGAGCTGTGCATGCTCAGCGATGAAATCCTCCTCGAGATTATACGGCATTATCCAGTGCTTGCTTTGACAGATAGCCGCAATTATGAGCTTTACCAGTTGGCTTGCCGCCGAGATTCCTTGATTTTACTAGGCAGTTGGGCCCTGGCTGAGCACATGCTGCATGTGGTCAACCAAATATTCGGCATCTCCTCCTACAAACTCTTGGCCTATCTATCACGACTTCACTTCTGGTTCTTTACCCCCGACTGTATTCGCAGCTCGCATGGCCATGTCGCCTATCCGCCCAATAATGATCTTGAAAAGCCTCATGCGGAGAAGTGGGAACTTGTTGGTGGCTATCCGTGGGGCGACAGTCTTTATGCCAATGTTGTTTCTACTATGCATCTTTCCCACAAAACAGCTTTGCTTCCCGGCCGCTACATGCTCTATCTTAATGTGCGAGTCGATAATTATGTGGATTTATGCTCGGTGCGAATCCAGGTCTCTCCGAACCCGCAGTTGCAGCAACTCGGGGCCCAGACCGGCTCGTACTGGCTAAAGGGCGCATGCGCGTTTCCGGGACAACATCGTCGTTATAAACGTGGAGACCCCTTTCAGATCAAGATAGGTGCTCTGGACGTGCTTGGCGACGACAAAACTTCCTGGGTTCCTGTCGAAGTGAACATCCAGCAGATGGGGCCGTGGGCAACCGCGAACCTGCTTTTAAATTATTTCTACTTTGAAAAGGTGCCCAGCAATGCGAGAGTGGACCACGAATTCTGGTGGTTTTCGCGCGAACGCTTTTGCGCAGACTCCAGATGGGTGCAATACCGGCGGTTCTACGAAGAGTTTGAGCGAGCCAAGTCCCAGTCTCTTCCTTAGCTCGCTCGCACTCTGGAGCTTTTGCTTTGCAACTTTGGCATTCAGCATCCTTTATCTTATTCTTATACTAGAGATAGTACTCACCAAAGCAGTTTTCCTAGCCTAGCCAACCTAGAGACTAGAGCGCTACACTAGATATTTATAGACACAACACAGCTGTAGGTTCCCAAAACTATAGACGGCTGTTTCTTATATACTCGATAGAAACACAGGAACCCTTTTGCAAGTCGAGAATCCCTTGCTCGCCCAGTCCCCAGTCGAACCGCGAACGTCCATCGTCGAGCTTCTCCACAAATTTTGGTACCACCGAGCGGCTCTCTAGTTCTCTGGCCACCTGCCCAAGCGGTTTCGAACCCAATTGAGTTGCAATGTAAAACTGCGGCGGAAACAGTACGATCTTACGCTGCTTGTAAAGAGCCAACAGATCAGAGGGGTCAACCCACTCGGTCCGAACGCTTTCACTGCTTTCTTTGGCGATGCCAAAATCATATTCCGTCGGGGCCTCAAATAAAAAGAATTGTGTAGTGAAGCGTTTATTGTTGACCTGCGCCGGTGTGGTCCATTCTGAGAGTTTAGGCAGTTGGATCTCGGACGAGCCGATTTCCGGGAATTCTCGGTTCATATGGTTCTGAAGCGCCTTGCGATAGTCACGAGGAACAGGATCAGCAACCACCATGCTTTCTTTGCTCACAGGGTCGATCAACAGGCCTGTTTCTTCAAACGTCTCGCGCAGCGCACAGTGGGCCAGGCTCTTGTCCTCAGGCTCCAATGCGCCTCCAGGGAAGACATGTGTATTTGGAAACGAGCCTTTCGAGGGCCGAAGCATGAAAAGAACTCGCCGCGACGGCGCGACAACCACCAACGATGCCGACCTGATGGCACTCATCCCCGCAGTCTGTCAGCTAAACCTGCATATGCCCGCATCATAGTTGGCTATGCTAGCATGCAAAACGTGATCGTTCGCGAGAATATCAAATGTACATATTAAAGCTATTGCGAACCAGAGCAAACAAAACAAACTGGTTTAGCAACCTAGTTAAGCATAAAATCAACGAACTTTCCCATCTCGTCAAACAGCGTACCCTCGCCAGTAAGGGCCGCGCCGTTCAACCAGGCAATCAGCACCATAACGCCCGACACCGTCACAAGCGACAGGCAACTGAAGATGACGATATTGCGGTTCATGCGGGCGTCTTCCTGGGCCTGAGCGTCGTTGGGCGAGTGCGCGAGTCTGTACTCTTCGCAGGTCTTGTCGTGGGCGTTGATGTGTTGTTCGATCTTGGCGCACTGTTCCTCGATCTGCAAAAAGGTGCGGAACTTGACATTGTTCTTGGCGTGGATACGACGCACAAAGTCGCGGAAAATGCGGTACACGTTGGGCATACTGGTGGCCGAGAGAATCAAGCGAGCAGTCATGCCCTTGCGCAGCTTGATGTTGCGCTGAAACACCTCGGGGTTGTTGAACACCAACTCCAGCGTTGCAATCGACATGACCTGCGGAATGGCACAGAACCGGAACAGCGACTCGTCGCGGATATTCTCCAAGTACTCGAGGCAGTCGGTGACGTGGCTCAGCGAGATCAGCGTGAGATGGGCCACGCAGTCCAGCGCCGCATCCACATTGGCCGGGTCCTTGAACGACGGCAGCTTCTCGGTGTAAAGCCCCCACACTTCCTTGGGCCAGAACGAGCGGCCGTCGTCGATATCTTCCCGGTAGTCACGGATGATATTTGTTTTTTGCAAAAACAGACCCATACTCTCGTATAATTGGGGCTCCGCAGCCAACCGCGGGGTACCGAACTTGGCATACACGGCCATACGCGTGATACCCTCGCCGACAATACCGGCAACATGGTGGCAATAAAGATCATAGTCGGCGATGGTCTTGACGCCGTCGAGGTTGATCTGGTTCTCGGCAGCAATATAGTCGGCCATGCCGTTGCCCATCTTGTCGCTAATATCGGCGATGATATCCTGGTACTTGGGCCGCAGGCGGTGGTACTCGCGCAGCACCACATCAAACTGCTCGAGCACGATACGGTCTTTTTCCGTCGGCGAGCATTTGTCAAAAGTCCAGTCCTCGGTCATGAGCACCTGGCGGAACGAGCGCAGAATCGGCAGCTTGATGGAGTTATCGAGGCCAGTGTCGTCCTCGATGGTGTCGAGGCCGCGCAAAATCACATAAAAGATCATCATCGGATCGCGCAGCTCGGGGTGCAGCTGCTCGATCACAGACGCAAACGACCGCGACGTGGCCTCAAGCAGCACGTAGCACTGCTTGAGATCGGGCCGTTCCTTGCCGCGGGGATGCAGCGGTGCGCCGAACTTGAGCTTGAACAGAGCGATCAGCTCGTCGACATCGTGGAACATCATGGCGGTGTGTAAGCTCAGATCACCCCTGCGCACCACATGAGCCTCCACAAACCCTACCACCACTTCTCGTGACACACTACTGGGAAAAAGCTACACCTCCCAAGGCATTACACTACTACAGGGCCCCGCCGCTCCTGCCCATGTTACTCCCAGGCTTACCCAATTCTACCTTAGACTCCCAGACTCCCAGGCATTATTTAACACTACTACAAGGCACCGTCAGCTGCCCACTCTAGTCACTCCCAAACTAGCCGGGGTCTCACTCAGCCAGACCCTCCAATGCCAAACCGTAAGAAATTGCTGCTGATCGGCCGCAGCGGAAGTGGCAAATCGTCAATGCGTAGCATTATCTTCTCTAATTACTCGGCTCTCGACACCCATCGGCTTGGAGCAACCATTGATGTGGAGCACTCGCATTTGCGGTTCCTCGGCAACATGACGCTGAACCTCTGGGATTGCGGTGGCCAGAACGTGTTCATTGAGAACCATTTGACCTCGCAACGAGACCATATCTTTCGAATGGTCGAGGTTCTTATCTATGTGTTTGATATCGGCTCGAAAGAAGTACCCAAAGACATGGAGACGTTCCTTAGGTGCCTGGACAACCTGCGGGAGTTCTCGCCCAATGCCAAAGTGTTTGTGCTGCTCCACAAAATGGATCTCGTTCGCGCCGACCGCCGCGAGCAGGTCTTTGATGCTACTATGAACAAACTGCTGCAGTCGTCTAGCCAGTACAACTTTGAGCTCAAGGGCTTTGCGACCAGTATCTGGGATGAGAGTCTGTACAAGGCGTGGTCCACGATTGTGTGTTCGCTGGTTTCGAACATGAGCCGGATCCAAGACAATCTGGAGACGTTTGCCAAAGCCAACCAGGTCCAGGAAATCATTTTATTTGAACGGACCACATTCCTTGTGATCTCCCATATCACTGTGCCCGAATTCAGGGCCCAAGCCGACCCTAAGCGGTTCGAGAAGATCTCCAACATCATCAAAAGCTACCGGCAGTCGTCGTCGAAAATGCGGTCGCAACTGCAGAGCATTGTGCTGGAGAGCAGCTACTGCCGGGCCATTATTGAGGTGTTGACGGCCAACACGTTTGTGATGCTGGTGATGGCGCCGCAGACCTCAAACACGAACCTCGCGCTGCTCAACATCAAGGCCTCGCGCGAGCACTTTGAGGAAATCGAGCAGCAAACCAGCGCCGAGTAGCGCCGAGTAGCGCCGAGTAGCGCCGGGTAGCGCCCGAGTAATGCGCGTAACTTCGCCAGTACCCAGTAGAGTTATTTATGTACATTATCCAAAGAACCAGCTGAGCCAACGCTTGCGCTTGTCGGAGGGCGTGCCAAACCGTTGGCGGGCAGCCGCCGCGGCATCAGACGCACTCTCGGCAGCATCAGAGGCGCTGTCGGCAACGTCCTCTGCAGCGGACTTGGCCTTGGCAGTAGCTTCGTCCACAGCATCGGTGGCGGAGGCTTTGGTAGCCGCAGCCGCCTCCCCGGCCACGTCCTTGCCGGCATCCTTGACGTCGGGTGCCGACCGCTTGGCCTGCTCGGCCGCCTTGGCGCCAGACTCGCTCACAATCTTCGAGGCAGTACCCTCGGGAATTTTGCCCTCTTTGACGGCCGTCCGAGCCGCATTTCCGGCAGCTGCAGCAGCGCCCATACCGGCGGCCGCAGCCACTTTGTTACGGGCATGCACGTACTGGTTGGCCAGCTTGTTCTTGTCCACCGAGGGCATGATGCCCTTGACGTTGAAGCCCCAGCGGGCCAGCTGGCGACTGACCCACGGCGTCATGGCCACGGTCAGCGGTACGCGCACGACAATAAGAATCTTGTGGATCAAATACGCTACCCCAAACTCGGCAAAGAACTTGGACTTTTCGTTCTTGGCCGCCTTGCCAATGTAAGTGTCTTCCTTTTTGGCAGGGTATCCCACCAGATCGCGCAGCTTCACCTCGTAGTCTGCAAACGTGTCGGTACCGATCTCATGCACAAGCAGGTAGCTGAGCGGGAGATCAATGGCCATGAGCAGGCAGTACACGCCGGTTGCTGTCCAGCCATATTGCTTTGCTAGCTCTTTCATAGTCATACGTTTGCGACCGCTGCTGGCAAACCGCATGCCCGTGCGAGGCATCTGGGCTCTGAACATCCCTGCTCTTGCTCCGGCTCTTGCTCCAGCTCCGGCCACTGTTCCGGCCCGTCCAAACTGAGCAAACCTGGCCGCCACACCGAGACCAAACATTGTCAGCTTCCAAGACTTCCTTCCCTACCCTGTACCACATAGACCACGCTTTTTCCTGTTCAATAATAAGACAGAGGATACGATAAGCCGCAGTCTATACTCTAGATTGAGAACATTATATTACAGAAAACCACAGAAAAGGCATGAAATCACATGGTACCTCCACATAAACCGTATAGACTTACAATAGTCAACAGCACCACTAAAAGAAGCTAAGAAGAGGAAAGCCCCTCCCGCTGCCGGTAAAAGGCAATTCTATCGGCAATTGAGGTTCCGTTCCATTGATCTTTATCAACATCATAACTCGGGAATCCCAGCTGCTCGATCATTAGTCCTGAAGCAACATTTGCATATACCAAAGCTGTTTCCAGGTCGCCGTCCACCAGACCTATTCCGAGACCTCCTAGGAAACTGTTGCCGCCTCCAGTAGGGTCAATTACCTTTGACGAGTCGAGATGGTATGCATTGTACCATTTTTTCGTGCCATTGGAAACTGCCAGACAGCCAAGTGCTCCGCTGCGAATCACCAAAAGCCCCTTGAAATCGGCATAACCCTCGGCGACTTTTTCTATTTCCAGCTTTGTTTCGGGCTCCTCAAGGCCTAAGAATCCGGCCGCCTCCTTGGCGTTGGGCGATAGAACGTCAATCTTGTCGAAGCAGGCCTGGCATCCCGGCCAATCGGCCGGAGTACATGCAGTGGGCACCGGCTCCCAAATCACAATTTGGTTCGTGGGGTTCAGCTGGGTAACAATATCAAGGCAGCGAGGCGGCGAGCAGATCAGATGCAGGCTTTTAGAAGCGGCCAGCTCTGGCCGGGCCAGCAGATCGGCGGCCTCGATCCGCAGGCTCGGTGTGAGGTACTTGAACAGCCGCTCCTCACGGCCAATGTACTTGTTCCATGCTCGAGTAGTCTTTCTCGACTTATCTTTTCGATACACAAAGCCCATTTTCCAAGCCTCCAGCTGGTCCAGCAGCTGGGGAGGGAAATCATCGCCCATATCGATCATGCAGCTTGCCTGGTTTCTTTCATCTTTGGAAAGAAAGAAGCCTGCCCCCAAGGCTGCAAACGGGCCGGCACCTCCAAGCACATTATACTCTGAGCGGTCATCCCAATGGACTTCATCAATGATGAACATCCCCATTGAGAAGAACTTCATGTTCCTGCTTACCGGTTGGCTAAGGGAAGGTTTGTCTCTGGAGACAGGCGTAGGAGGGGGAGAGCACCGTCAGGTTAGGCACCACCAATTCGAGGCACCCCTAATTCTAGGGACCACCAAGCCCAGACAGCTAAACACAGCAGTGACAAGTGCCCAGAAATAAATGCAGACTAGAGTTTACATAGTACATCAGCAGGATACATCTGCAGCGATCGTCAAACAAACGGAACAACGGCAAAACTCAGTAGCGAGCCCGCCAGCAGACCCACGCCAATAAACACCACAATCAGGCCGCCCGCGGCAGGCCGCAGCTCCTGCGACACGCAGCTAGGTGCGTACGAGATGGCCGACGAGATCAGGTGCCCGGCACTGAGTCCGTAAAAGAACTGGACCAGCCAGTAGATGCCGTCGCTGGGGTTATGGTAGACGGACATGGTGGCCAGGAGCACCACAAACACCATGCGGGCCCACGCGTATTTGATGAGCATCGACCCCGACCGGATCTGGAACCGCTCGTATTGGGTGATGGATCTCCCCGTGAGGTCGCCCACGTTCCAGATCAAATGGGTGAGCGGCGAAAACAGTGCCGGCGCGATCACCTGCGACTTGACGCCGTTGGCAAACACGGGGTAGCACAGCGTGACGGCAAACCCGACGATAATGGCCTGGGCCGGCGCCGACAGATCGCGAGCCACCGCGACAAGCGTGTGCCGCGGCGGAAGCACCTGGCTGTCGCTCTCGGCAAGGCTCGCATGCTCATCCACCAGCGGGCCGCGGTAGATCGACAGCGCGACTGTGGCCAGCACTGTCGCCGACAGGAAAATGGCCGCCGCGGCCTGCGACGACACGCCGTTTTGCATGCCGCCGGCAATCGCCAGCAGCGGCGGCACCACGCCGGCCATGGCCTGGCCAATCAGTAGCGACCGCGCATGGGCGCCTCCGGGGATGCGCTGCGTGATGGCAATGGCCCCGTTCTGGACCATGGACGTGCCCAGACTGGCGGCTGCGACCATTGCAAGCACGCCCACGAACCAGAGCGCGGCCGGCATGTCCACAAGGCAGGACGCAGCAAGCACGCCAAAGGCTCCGCCGATAAACAGCTCGCCAAACCTGATGCGGGTGGCGTAAAACGCAGGTCGCAGCGCAAGGTACGTCGACATGCCCAAACTCACCACCGTCGACACGGTCATGACGCTGGAGCTATACAATGCCACCAGCAAGTCGTGGCCCTGAAGCTGCTGCGCTACAAACGGCGCGGCCGTAATAAGCACGTTCCAGGGCCACAGAAAGGACGCCCCGAGCACGGCATACGTAGGGTGGCCGTCGAACTTGGACATATGATGACGCTATCTTATCTGCCGCTATCAGCTCAGTCCCTATCCCTGCCACTAGATATCACCTAGCCATCTAGACCTCATTCGCTATGCTGAATTTGCTATGCTTGACTCGCCGCGATCATCTCGCTGTGCTTAACTCACTACGGTTTCTATTAGGATTGTTCAATAAAAATTGTTATTTTATCATCCACTAGTACCGAGTGGATGATGCAAAGATCCACACCCTGCAGCTTATGCAGGCCATTCAACGTTCACAGCTAAGGATATGTTCTCAAAACCAAAATGAAATAGAGAATGCTAGTGAAGAACTAGAGCGCCAATGCATCTTACAGCATCTTGGTGCATGTCAACACAATTCTGCAACGCAATGCGGCAGTAATTGCCTTCTCAGACTCGAACTTATGACCGAGGCATGGCCCGTAGAGATAGTAGAGCTAGGTAGGAAAACTTGTAGTAGACATTGTGCTTAAAGTAGCAAAACTGGGAGCTGAAACGAATTAACAGGGTTAAAACTCATTGAAACTTTTCAATGTGCACCACCAGCGGGGCAGCCAGTTCTATCCACCCCTAGCACCCAGAAGACTAATCATGTTCCGCTCACTTCGGCCGCTCGGCCGCCAGGCGACCCAAGCAAGAAAGCTGCTGGGCCCCGGGTTCCTAGGACCAAGAGCACCTGCTCGGCTTAATAGTACCTACATTATCCCCAAACGCCGCCGATGGCCCGGCATTCTTGCCTTGACGCTCGGAGTGGGTGCCATTTACGGCGGATGGAAATACTACACCTACCACCGCTACCCCAAGATTGTTGCCGACAAATTGCGCGAGGGCTTGATGGCCGAGATCAATGGCGGAGGATTCCGCAAACCCGACTACCAGAAAGCTCTGATGGCGTACCTAGAGGCACTGGAGCTAGCCGAGAAAAATGGAGTTGATCTCTACTCGGACGAGTACACAGGCATTCTTCTGAAGATCGCCGAGGTCTACTCGCGACTGGGCCTGCTGGACGACGCCCTCAATATCTACATGGAGCTGCTGACCGTCTACCACGGGCTGATCATGAGCGGCAAGCTGCCCGAGCACAAGGACCATTTCATCAAGCGCGACCTGATGCTTGTGACCGAGATTGCGGTCGCACGCTCGCCGCAGCTCGATGTTATGCGGGCTCTGATTCTTCCGCACGTGGCTTTGGCCCAGAAAGATTTGCTGCTCAAAGCCGCGGCCGCGGCCAAGGTGTTTGCCAGCAACGTCACTACCGACTCGCCCATCTACAAGGAGTTTGAAGAGGGCAAGGCCCCCGGAAGCGCCAAGTTCACCGTTCCCATCTACTTTGACGAGCTACTATCGCTTCGAGATCTGTACACGGGCTTTTCTATTGCCGTGGGCGACTACTACGGAGCGCTCATCACCAAGCTGCGCACCACCGAGCTCGAGCTGTCGGCAGGCGCACCCATTGGCCAGTGCCTGATGTCGGCCACGAACCTTGGCTCTCTGTTGTTTATCCAATCGAATGTTGAGGAGGTTGGCGAGAAACTGGTGGCCGAGGAGGCTGGAGAAACGGCGGCCGCCGAGCAGTCTGCGCAAACCACCGAGGCCGCCAAGGCCGAGGGAGCTCCTCCGCTGATTCCAGTTGAGGGAGCGTCGCAAACAGACCGCAAAGCGGCGGTGGAAAAGGGCCTGGCAGAGGCATTTTCCAAAGTGACGGCGGCCAACGGAATGGGATCACAGGCACCAAACATCGGCTCCCTAGGAATGAATGGTGCCCCCACCGACAAAGCGCGCCAGAATTCGATGGAAATCCGCCACACTGTTCCTGCGGCGCTGGTGGCTCCCGGCGCAGGCGACAAGTCGGCCGAGAGTTTCATGGCGGCGGCCCAGCACCAGTACGAGACGGTTTTGAAGCTGATCAATGACCTGCCGGTGTGGTCGCGGCGCACGCAGCTGGTGTCGGAGGCGCTGGCCATCTCCACGTATGGGCTGGGCGTGATTGCCGCCGATAAGGGCGACTGGAACCAGGCGTCGCAGCTCCTGCGCGAGGCGCGGCTGCGCGGGCGCGGCTTGCAGGTAGAGGAGCTGATGGCGAGCGCCGACACGGAGCTTGCGAAAATCGACAAACTGCGAGACTCCAAGGTGCCGAAGGAGCAGCTTGATGCTAAGCAGATCCCGGACCTGTCGGTGCTATTCTGGAGCCTCGACCCGGTGGAGTGGGCGGCCAAGCAGCCCGAGTGATTTCCGAGTGTACATAATGATTAGATTGCCCGTTGCCGAGGTTCGCCAAGGACAATTTCAGACAATAAACACATGTCCTTGCTTATCCAAAGAAAAAGTTGTTGCAGGGGTTGGCCATGCACAAGAAAGCCGACGCTGACCTGCATGACACGGCCGGCCATGTGGATGCAGCTGCAGGCAAGACCACCCCACCGCCTAATGGGGAATGAGCAGTTTCCATTGACATGTTCAGTCCGGGAATCATTTTGGTGCTAGTGATATGTGGGATGCTTGTTGCGTTTAGTCTGTTTCTGTTTATTATTCTGGTTACAACCACACTACTACAATGCTGTCGATGTCCTGCCGACGAAGAAAAGGCCCACAAAGTCTATGAAACATACGTGCACAAAAAGACGATACTGGCCACTGTCGAGGAGACGCCCCAGGGGTGTGATTCTCGGGGAGAGCCGGCTGATCGGGGAGATCCGGCTGATACCAGGGCCGAGCCATACAGCCCTGAGCCTTCGACTGATGAGAACACAGAGGATTGGCAAAGTACAGGCACGCTGTCCCCACAGAACGTGCTGAACATGCTCGAGAGAGAAGGGACTCGCGGGCAGAGACAAGAGACCCTGATAGCAGAGGTTTCGAGTGCGACCTCGGCAGCGGGTCCAGGCTCTGACTCGGCCTCAGACTCGACCTCAGACTCAGCACAAGAGTCGGTAGAAGGCCCTCCAGAAGCAGCAACAGGCTCAGAAGACCTCGCATATATCCGGAAACTTTTAAATTAGGTTATCTCAGGAGAAGCCGCTTGTCCTCCTCGATGATGCGCCGAGCCTCGGCATCCAGCGACCGCACGCCAACTCGCACAACGTGCTGGGTGATCTGGTCCGACAGCCGGGTGTAGAGGCTCTGGTCGCTGGGCGATAAGCCGTTGCCAGATAGCTGCGAGACCACCTCGTGCACGGCGAGTGCGGCCTGGCAAAGGGCAATATAAACGGTGCGGCCGTCGAGGTCAAACGGCGGAGGAATATAGCCGAGGTCCTTGTTACGGGAGGTCACGCGGGGCCGGAAAAGCCGCATGACACCTCCCTTTTTGCCGGACGTAAGACTGTTGTACTCGCGGAAACAGGCAAGGCAGCTCTCGAGGTAAGTTGTAAGGTTGACGGTGCGCTGCGACGACAGAGCCTCGCCCAGAGCCAACAGGTGGGTGGGGTTGGCGAGGATCTCGGTGTTGTTGGTGTCGACCCGGACGACCTGCAGCCACAGGTTCTGGCCGTGGAACAGCGAAACCAGGTACTTTAGGGGGGCCTGGCGTTGGGCAAAGACGTTCATGAGATGGCCCACACTCAAACTAAGATTTGCTAATATATCGGTTATGCACCCCTACCCCACTGCACATGCCCGTACCCTACACGTCCCTGGCCTGCACATCCCTGGCCTGCACATGGCCTACCCCTGCACATGGCCAGCCTGGTGCCTAGTGAATTCCTAGACCCAGGCATTTGATAGTGCACCGGGTAGTCTCTATCCATACTGGAACGTATAGCGTCACCCAACGTCAGTACTAGGGTAGAAGAGGCGCTCTGTGTAATTAGACACACACACCTCACTGAGGGTCGGCTGCTCTGGCGGACGCTGCGCTGTGACGAACTCTAGATCAGCTCGAATACTTTAGGCGTTCCCGCAATGGGAACCTATATAGGGTATATTTTTCAGTGGTTTATCGTTACGCAATCTTGCGCCGCTGCACGGCGGTAGCACTGAGCGACCGGTGCGGCCGTTTCGGCGCCTGCGACCGCGGCGCGGCCGGCGGTGCCAGCACAGGTACATCGCCCGGGGGCACCGCCTCGGGCACCACGCGCACAACGCGGTGCACGTCATATCTATCTTGGGCCACAAACACGACCTGAAACTGCAGCATACTGTCGCCGTCGAGAAACACAGTGATCACGTCGTCGTTGAACACCTGCGTCTGCATGTTGCGGCGTAGAGCCACGCCGTTGACATAGCAAACGTTGGTACTAAAGTCCTGGAACCACGCTGTCCACCGCGAGCCCACTAGCCGCCGCACCACCCGGCAGTGCACCTGCGACATTCGCGGGTCCGGCACCACGATATCGTTGAGTGGGTTAGGCGTGCGGCCCATCGTCAGTGCATCACCCGAAACATACACATCCTTGAACGGAATGCTGTTGGCCCGCGTCTGCAGCTTGAGCCATGACCCGGCCGGCTCGTCGCCCAGCTCGCCCATACTGGCATAGTCGAGATCGCGGATCCCCACGGACGGGTGCTTGGCGCTCTGCGACGCCACAAAGTTCGCATGGTGCCGCGTCTCGTGACTGTCGCTCTCGCTATCAGAGGGATGATCGTGACCCAGTGATGGCACAGAGCCGTCTTCGTCTTGCTCCAGCTGATCAGGCAGTTGACCAGGCAGGGGCTCGGCAGGGAGCGCAGGCTGCGGCTCTGGCTGCGGCTCTGGCTGCGGCTGTGACGACTGTATGTTGAGGCACGAGATTCCCTTGAGATCATCGTTGCGGATATGCTCGTTGGAGCGGCCGCTGGCTCCGGTGCCACTGGCGTCGGGAAGACTGTTGAACGGCTCGTTGCCGGTAGAAACCCAGGGATGTTTCAACGCATTGTGGGCGGTGGGCCGCAGCTTGGGGTCTACTGTTAACAGCTTTGACAGGAAATCGTAGCCCTCGGGCGATAGTTGCACCGCCTTAAGCGGCTCCATGTTGTAACTACCGGCCTGAACGCTGCGCCAAAGCTCTTCTTGAGTGGATCCTCCAAACGGCATATACCCTGTCAGAATGACATAGGCCAGGCACCCAACACTCCAGATATCCACCAAGCTCGAATAGCCACCCTGGCGGGGGTTGTTGCGGGCCGCCAGCACTTCTGGGGCCAGGTACGACAGAGTGCCGCAGAACGTCTTGAGAAACGTTCCCTGGCTGGAGATCTTGGCCAGTCCGAAATCAGCCACTTTCACCACTACCGGATCCTCTTGCGCAATTAGAATGTTGTCTGGTTTCAGGTCGCGGTGCGAAATGCCCATGCGGTGCACATGATAGATGGCCTGCAGCACTTGGCGGATGATTTCCCGGCACGCGTCCTCAGGGATGGGCCCATTATCCTGCACAAAATCCATCAAATCGCCACCAGGGACATAGTCCATGATCAGGTAGTAGTAGCTGTCGTCCTCGTAAAAGTCCTGAAGGCACACAATGTAAGGGTTCTGCACGGCGCGCAGGATCTCGATCTCGCGCTTGACGGCCACTCCGCCAGTGATTTTCGACTTTTGGATGATCTTGACCGCCCGCTTGGTGCCGGTTTGCCGGTGGATGGCAATGCGAACCAATGCAAACGCGCCCTGGCCAATTGTTTCCCCGAAATCGTAGTCGGCATTGACGCCGGTGGTGGGCGCCGGGCGCTCGTTTTTGGGGATGGAAACAATGATTTTGATCTCGTCCTGCGGCACGCCTACACCCACGCTGATCACGTCGCCGTTTACCAGCATGTAGTTGCGGTCCTTGGTCATGCGAACGTTGTTGAGAAACGTGCCGTTGGTGCTGCAATCGGCAATCATCAGTGTTGGCGGGTCATCGGGCGTAGCCCAGATTCGGAAATGGATGTTGGAAAGCCGCTTTTTGCTAGGATCTAGCTGGAAGTCGGCGTTTGGACTGCGGCCAAGCTTCCAAACTCGGCCCGACTGGGTGCCGCCGGCAGACGCCGGAAGAACCCACCGGCAGTCCATGCCAGAGGACCCGACAAGCACCGCCAGGGCGGTCTGCTCCTCGGCAATAAAGCTGCCCTCGGGCAGACTATCCTTATCCTGGGTGGATTGCTGAGTTGGCTCCTCGTCCATCTGGTGGTTTGGAGGGCGTGGCGCGTCTGGTGCTTTATAAACAAACCACTAATTGATCCCTGCCCTCCCTTGTGTAAGCGCGTGGGCGCGCATGAGGTAGATCAGTGGGTTACAGAGCAGTGGGTCAGAGCACTTACTAGCCTGGTCAGCACCTGCACTCTGCTGCACCTCGCGGCTATGGGTCAGGGCCATGGGTGAGCATGTACAACAACCACGACCTGCTTTTTAGAGGGTTACAGCTGCTTACGGGGAGAGCAAGCATTGATAGAGTAGTCCATTCTCATTATTTAACCAGCACCAATTCCTTTATATCCCCTCCTCTGTTGCCGGTTTTCCCGCTGCTCTGACTGGTCGGTGCTGACATGTCCCTCAGCTCGCTGAGGAAATTGGCAAAGAGATATTCCGGGCCGACCGTGCTGGCTCGGCATGCCACCAATAGCGATCCGTTCGGCCCGTCGCCGCAGGAACTGCACGAGCTGACGGCATTGTCAAGGCGCCCTAAACTCATGGCCGAGGTTCAGACCGTGTTGGAGGACCGGCTCACATGCAGTCCGCGGCATTGGCGGCACAAATCAAAGGCCCTGGCGGTTATCCACCATCTACTCTTACACGGATCGGATTCTTGCGTGGCGTGGGTACGCAGTCGTATCGACATTATCCATCAGCTGTCGAATTTCACTTACTCCAATGGCAAGAATGTGGACCAAGGAAAATCGGTCCGCGAAAAGGCTGCGGCCATTATAGAGCTGGCCAATGATCCCGCCAAGCTCGAAGAAGAGCGCGAAAAGTATCAACGAGCACGACACGAGGTGCGCACTTCTACGGGAAGAGGCACTTCTTCAAGACATACATTGGAGCTTGTTCGATCCGAGGACTCGGCCGCTCCTCCCCCGGTAGAACCAATAATGTCACCGGCGCCCGATAAACGTCGGTTCAGTTTATCGCTTGCTTTGGATTCCATCGAGGAAGAAGCATCTTAATTATAGCTCATTGGCATCTTGACTATGTCTAGACATCGGCATCTTGGCATCTTAGCATCTTGGGCATCTCTTACTGGTATCTTAATTATTTGGGCACGCTTTGCAGCTGTTAGCTTTGATAGAATCTAGTTGCTAGCTTGCAACTTAAACCTATTTGACTTAGGGAAGGCGACTAGTTATTAGACTGGGAGTAGGAGGCTTGCAGGCCAGCTAAGAAGATGAGCGTAGACCCGTAGGTTACCTATTGTAAGGCCGGCCCGCGCTAGGCGTAGCCTCTTCGCGATGCTCGGTGTCGGCTTCGCGGGCCTTGCGACCGGCCTCAAGTGCCTTATAGACAAGCTCAATGGTATCCGGGTTGGTCCAGTAATGCAACACAATGCGGCCTCCCCACACCTTGACGCCCTTTTCTTCAGCCACCCGCCGGAAGGTGGGGACGTCGATGTCGCGTTCGTCAATCCACACAAAGTTGGTTTGCACCGGTAAGATAGTGCGGATCCCGATCTTCTTGATGCGCTCGCCGAGCTCTTTGGCCTGCTTGTGTGTCTTGGCCATGGTCGGCCAAACAACGTCCAATGCAACATTGCCCGCCGCAGCGAGCCAGCCGCTTTGGCGAATTCCACCGCCAACCTGCTTGCGGAACCACTCGGCTTTGTCGATAAAGTCTTTGTTGCCAACAAGGATGCTACCCACAGGGGCAGACAGGCCCTTTGACAAGCATAGCGACACGCTATCGAAATGCCGGCAGTAATCCTTCAACGGACGATCCTCGGCAGCACTGGCATTCCACAAACGGGCACCATCAAGATGCATTTTGATGCCGTTCTCATGCGCGAACTCGGAGATCCGGGCAATCTCGTCCAATGGATACAAGGCACCTCCCAGAGTGTTTTCCAGTGAAATCACCTTTGTGGGCGCCTCATGCACATCCCTTCCGAGAATCACATGCTTCTTGACGTCTTCCAAAGTCAGAAAAATGCCATTGCTGGGCACCACGGGCGTGACCATGGCCTGGCTCAGCACCGCCAGGCCCGCCGCTTCGGCCTTGTAAACGTGCGCTCGCGCATCGCACAAAACAGAGTAAGGCGGCTGATGCAAATGCGTACGGATACCGATCTGGTTGGACATGGTGCCGCTCACACAAAACAACCCTGCTTCTTTGTCTGCGAGTTTGGCGACTCGCTCCTCCAGATGCAGGGTTCCAACGTCTTCATGCACCACTGCATCACCCATGGGGCACGACGTCACTGACTGCACCATCTCCGGGATGGGCACGGTCATTGTATCGGATCTGAAATCATGAGATGCAGGGAAAACCATGGCGAATGAGGTTGAGACTTTAAGGCAGTTGTTGCGAGTGATAAGCTGATGCTGAGAACAGCTCCGAATAGTCCGCTGGCAGCCCCAACCCAGAGACGATCCTCATGTCAGCGCCCGTTCGATGACCTGCTGACTGCGTCACCCGCAGCCAGGCAGCCGCAGGTCTCCCCTCCCAAGGCCCTGGAGGTCCTGTGCCCTGGGAGTCAGCTTATCTATTCGGCTTCTCCTGCACATGCTGCAAAGCCCTCAATATGTGGTGGCATTTGCAGCGTTATTATGGATTGTTTATCGCAGCCTAAAGGTTCTTATGATCCCGGCTCATGCTCTCAGCAATTCTCTCGGCCTGTGTGTGCCTCCTGCCCCGGAAGTCACTGTTGATCAGCTCTCAGACACTTGGGCCACAGTCAGATGGCGGTATCCCTCGGTGAAAGCCAAGAATATGGTGGCCCGGCATTACGTGGAGATCGACGGCCGCAAGCTGGAAGCAACCAAAGGCCGCGACCGGCTTGCGTTGGACCAATTGACGCCCAATACATGCTATGTTGTGAAAGTTAGGGCGGTGGGATCCAACGACCGCACCAGTGCGCCTGCGGTTTTGGCACTGCATACGCTCGCGTTTAAGGACGAAACGGCTCCTACTGCTCTGGGAGAGCTGCATTTGCCTTCGCCGGGCAAAAAAGCAGGCAATAATAGCCCGCAACAAGCAGGTAAAACCCCGTCTCGGGAACGGGTTACTGCTCGTAAAGAAAGCGGACTCAATGAGATCGCCCGCAATATCGAAACTGCGCAGATGGAAATTAAGGAGGTTCTGGATCAGCAAAATGCGGCCGTGCTGGAGTTTGAGGCCGAGCAGAAACTTCTGCACTCGGAATCCGGACACCTTACTGACGCTCGCCGAAAGGACGAGCAGGCCCGCAACCAGCAGCGAGCGGAGATCAAAGTGCTGGAAGACTCGCGGCGGGCGCTGGAGACCCAGAAACTCAAGCTCTCGCGCCAGTACAGGGAGATCCAGGTCGCCTTTAATACCCAGCACTCGGCCCAGGACCGCTGGGCCACCGAGGCCCGTCAATGGGACGATACCAACGGTGAGCTCGAAAAGTCGATTGGCGAGGCGGCGGCGCTGCGAACCGAGCAGGAACAAGCGCTCAAAGAGCGTATCGCCGCCATGACGGCCGAGGCGGCCGAGTTGGAGGCCTTAACTCGCCAGAAAACCCAGGCGTTGCACTCGGCCGAAGGGCTCAGTAAAGACACGCTCCAGCGGCTGGACTCGCTGCGCAAGCATACTGATATCGCCACCGGCATTGTGGGGGATGACGCCCTGACGTCGGCGGTCCGCGAACCCACCGCCAACGGCTCGCTGGTCGAGCTCGTCATCTCCGACTGTGCGCTGGATGCGCAGCTCGAGCAGGAATGGGTCACCACGCAGGCCGAGCTTGAGGCCCGCTACATTAATGCCTACGCCCAGTACGAGCAGGCGTCACGGGCCCTCAAAGAAGCGACCGCGAGCGCGCAGCAGTCGGCTCAGCGAGCCAGTCGCGTCAGCCTCGCGTCGCTGGCAAGCTCGGGTTCACGCCCACTGGCGCCTACTTTGGCATCATCGGGCTCGATAGCGTCGTCGCTGTCGTCTGGCCAAATCGGGTCTCCTATGGGCAACCAAATGGGCCAGATGGGTCAAATGGGCCAAATGGGCACTGGCCTTGCACCAAACACATCTCCGGGTCGTATGGGTATGCAGCCGCTCACAAGCCTCTACCCGCAGGCATCGCTTGCTTCCGGCGCATCGGTGGACGTATTTGACTCGCCGGCCATGCACTCGTGGCTGACCCCGCGCGGGTCGCTGGAGTCGTCGCGGTCCAGCAGTCTCTTCTTTGCCCGCAACGCACCTGTGGAGCCCCAGCCCGCAACGGCCACTGGGTCGCCGGTTGCGCACGAAATTCCGCTGCCGCACCTGCCCGAGCCGGCGCTAGGGTCTGAGCCAGGCTCGCCGCTGCGTGACAGCGACGACTTGCCCGAAGGCGAGGTCAAAACGCCTCGCAAGGGCCGCAAGGGCTTCTTTGCATTGGACACAAAACCGGGCAAATCGTCATTTGTCCGCCGCCTCAGTTTCTTTAACCGAAAGGATGAAGAGCCTGCACACTAGCTATACACGCATCTCGCTTGCATTCTATAGACCTAATGGTATCTGCATCTTTAGACTTCGTATGGTGGTCCGTATGGAGTTACAACTAAAATATGGCTATTAGGAGCGGCGGACGACCTTTATTAGGTCGGACAGAACGCCCATGGCGGTAAGTGCGTCGCCGCCGCCAGAGCCTTGGACAATCAAAGGAGATGGATACCGGTCGGTGGTGAATGAAATAACATTGTCAGAACCAGTGAGACTGGCAAACGAATGCGATGGATCATGCCAATGTTCATGTGAGTCACAGGGTGTGGTATCATCCCCTTCGTTCCTGCAGGTTGTTCCCTGCGCTGGTATGCAGTGTAGTAGATAGGACCAGCGTCAATGTGCAGTGTAGTGAAGAACCTGCCTAAATGTGCGGTTATTTGTGAAACTGAGAACGACGCCGTTCCAACTAGGCCGCTTCTATGGGATCGAACACTTTAAGGCTAAAGAAGGTCTAGGTAGATCTGCAAATGTAGGAACGAGATAAGTAGGACCTTTAGGCCTTGCCGCCGCGCTGCACAACCTTGATCAGATCGGACAGAACGCCCATGGCAGTCACAGCGTCTCCGGCACCGGCACCCTGCACAATCAGAGGCGAGGGGTAGCGCTCGGTGGTAAAGGAGATGACGTTGTCGGAGCCCGAGAGGCTGGCAAACGGGTGCGACGCATCGTACTTCTCGATGCCGACCTTGATGGCAGGCTTGGCGCCAGTCAGGTCGACCTTGCCGACGTAGCGAAGCACCTTGTTCTCGGCCTTGGCCTCCTTGAGCAGCTTCTCCCAGTCCTGGTCGATTTCAGGCGCAGAAACACCGGCCATGAACTCGTCACCAGACTTGGCACTCTCGAGCTGCTTGGGCACGAGCGACTCCACGGGAAAGGCGTCGGGGCCTGCAACGTCCACACCCGCCAACCGAGACAGGATAGTGACCTTGCGAGCCACATCCAAACCGCTCAGGTCCTCGCGGGGATCAGGCTCGGTGTAGCCCAGCTCCTTGGCCTTGGCAAGCACCTGCGAGAAGCTGGCATCGGTGGACGAGAACACGTTGAAGATGTAGGACAGCGAGCCCGAGAAGATACCCTCGATCTTCTGGATCTTGTCGCCGGTCTCCACCAGGTCCTTGAGGGTGCTGATAATAGGCAGACCAGCGCCAACGGTGGCCTCGTGATAGACAAGAGCGTCGCTCTTGGGGTGGAACAGCTTGTTCCAGAGCTCCAGGCTGCTCGAAAAGGCCTTCTTGTTGGGGGTGACCACCGAAACTCCACGGTCAAGGAACTCGGGGTAAGCCTGGGCCAGAGCCTCGTTCGAAGTGTTATCGACCAGCACGGCGGGCTTGGGCGACTTTGCCAGGAACTCGGCAATCTGCAAAGGAGTCCAGGCACCCTCGGAGGCCGAGTTGACGTCGAGGTTATCGAGATCCAAAGGAGAGTAGTCGGGCGAAATCAGGGTCTTGGTCGACCGGGCAACCAGCACCACCGAAACACCCAGCTTCGGGGCAACATTGCGCAACTGCTTGATGAAGCAGCTGCCAACCAAACCGGTACCAACAATGCCAATGTTCATGTTACTCATTTAACCTCTACCCTGTGCAGCAGGAATGGCCTGGTTAGTGAAATTCAAACCAACCCTAGTCCTGGCAAGCTCGTGCCATGCTGCGCTATCTCAAGTCGGTCCGATCGCTGCAAAATGCTACTTCCAGGTATGTGGTAGGCAACCAATCTGCAGATATGGATTCGTGCTGCAGTGCGTTGGCGGCCGCATATCTTGCTCATAGCAGCAGTTCGGCGCCCGAGACCTCGTTCCTGCCATTGATCAACATCCCTCGCAAAGACCTTCGGCTCCGGCCCGACATTGTGTGGTTGTTTGAGTCGTTGCAGATCAGCTCCGATTGGCTGCTGTTCAGCGACGATGTGAGCCTGAAGCCGGAAACCGGTTTGTTTCTTGTTGATCACAACTCGCCAGTCACTCCGGGCACTGTCGAGGCCATCATCGACCACCATGCCTTGGAGGGCGATGCCATTCCTGCCGGCGTGAACCCTGATATCATTGGCAAGTCGGGCTCATGCATGAGCTTGATTGTGGACTATTTCCGCACTCGGGTGCCCGAAGACCTTTGGCATGACCCCGTGTTGCCCACGCTTTGCTTGGCACCGATTCTCCAGGACACTCGTAATCTCACCAACAAGGTCGAGGCCGTGGACGAAAAGAGCGCCAAGTTTCTTGAGAGCAGCACGGGTTTCTCGGGCTCGGCCACCGCGATGTTTGATATCACCAAGGAAAAGAAGAAGGAAATCGACAGCTTGTCGGCGGAAGACATCCTCAACAAAGACTATAAACAATGGGGCAATGTGGGCATTTCGTCGATTCCCGTCAAGTTTTCCAAGGTTCTTAAGGTCCGGCCGGACTTTTGGAAGGCCATGGTGGCTTGGAAAAAGGCCAAGAACCTCGACGTGTGCATTGCCTTGGCAAGTGGAACGACTAATGGCGTGTACGGCCGCGAGCTGGCGATCGCCGAGCCCAGTTTCGACATTGCCGAAAAGGTGCCGGAACTTGATCTCTCGTTGATCAAGAAGACCGACGGCGTAGAGCTTTACAACCAGCGCAACACGGCCGCCACCCGCAAGCAAGTTGCCCCCGCTGTGCGGGCTCTTTTTGAGTAGGATGCTCTGGGCCGGCTCGCCGAACTAGCTCCTACCACCCTCTTCTCTTGACCTTATTTAGCAACCGGCTTAGCGGCCGGCCGTTGATTGCCGTCTACAATGTATCAATTGATACAGCCTAGACCAAATAACGAGCCGCGAAAACTATTGCTGGTGCCATTTTTAGCGCTGTTTATAGACTCCATAATACCTCACTGCTAGCAACCAAAGGGTTAGGGCGCCGGCGCCGGATGTATATAAAGCATCCCACCCCCCGCCTATTGGCGCCCCCCAGAAGTCAATTCACCCAAACACTTCTGAACCCGCTGAGAACCCACCCGGAAAAGATTCAATGTCGGTCCAGCAATACAAAACCGATGTTCTACAGGAGCACGTGGACTCCACCACTCTCCTTATTGATCGCCTGAACAAATGGAAGCATGCCGTGGAGCTGATCCATGGCTATCTTCTAGGCTACTACAACACCCAAGTGGGCATTACTTCTTCTTTGGAGAAGACCCGCAAGCATATCAACGACCCGCCGCAGTTTGAAGGTGCCACGCTGCAAGGAACCACCCAGGAAGGCGTGCCTGCGCCTTCTTCGGTGACCAGCCTCGCCGATGCGTTTGCATCGATGCGGTTCCGCACCGACGGGCTGATTGGCCAGTCGTCGGCCACTGCCAATGGCATCAAGAACTCGATTATTCCGTCGCTGGATACGCTCTACAACGACATCGAGACGCACTTCAAGACGCTCAAGAGCCATGGCCAAAAGGGCATCAAGGATGTGGAGCAAGCACGCGCGGTGACGCAAAAGTACATTGAGAAGCTGGGCAAGCTCACGTCCAGTTTCGGTACGACGCGCTTGGACTCCAAGGAAGACCCTTACATTCTTCGCCGCCATGTGCAAGCCGCGGTGACAGACCAGGTCAACAAGGAGAACGTGCAGGCCGAGGCGGCGCTGAATGTGCAGCGCAACTTCGCCACGCTCGAGTACCACATCATCGAGGTGATTCAGGGCGCGCTGCGGCAGCTTGATCTGCTTGTCGAGGGCTTCTGGGAGCACTTTGGCCAAACCCAGAAGCAGATTGCCGCTGAGTTTGGCGGCCTCGACGTCAAGAAGGAATGGGATACATTCACCCATATCAACCACGACAACCTGGTGCCCGAGCACAACTACCAGCGCGACCCCAGAAACGTCACCTACACGAACATGGACCATACCAGCACCGTGCCGGTGATCGAGGGCGTGCTGCAGCGCAAGGGCACCGTGCTCAAGTCGTGGTCCACGGGCTTTTTTGTGGTCACCAAAAGCGGCTTTTTGCATCAGTTCAAATCCCAGGACGCTTCGCAGGATACCACGCCTGAACTAAGCCTTTACCTGCCCGGCAGTACTTTGGGGCCTTTGCCCACTCGCTCGTCGGGTGAGCTCACGTTTACTGTTTCCAGCAAGAACGCGGCCAAGAAGCTCGGCCAGAAGCACAAGTATGTGTTCAAGGCAGCCACCTACGAGGAGCTCGCGGCTTGGTACGATGCCATTGCCGATATTGTCAACCAGCGCGAGCCCGAGAACACGGTGACGGCCGCCCCTGCTGGCCAGCGCATCACCGTGCCCGAGAGCCCTACCATGGAGGACATTTCGCCGTCGCCGCTGGGCTCGCCGCGGGCGTCTTCGCCAGTAGTGCGCGGACCATCTCCTCCCCCTCGCTCATAGCGGGAGCTTCTTGTAGTATAGACAGTAATGATGCCTACGTGCCTTTATGAGTTAACTCTAGTCTTGCCTTGTCATGTCTTGTCATGTCTGCTGTTGTGTCGGCTGCAGTTCTCGTATACATTCATCACCATCTGGTGTTGTCCCGTCCGCTGCTTTTGCGGTGCATTGGCTGTATATACCACTACTGTCCATCCCACTGTCCATCCAGTGGTCCATCCCACTATCCCACTTACCCCCGTTACATCAGCCTCCAAGTCATCATCATGTCTACTGTTCCGGGTGGCCCTAAATCGCAGATCCGTCGCCGCGCCAACCAAGAGCGTCAGTCGACCGCCGAGCGTCCGGCAAGCACCCGCTCTGCCGGTGCGGGTGGCTCCAGCAACACCCTGCTTAAGCTCTACACCGACGAGGCCCCCGGTCTTAGCGTCGATCCCGTGGTGGTGATGGTCATGGCCCTCGGCTTTATCTTCAGCGTGGTTGCTCTGCACGTCATTGCCAAGCTCGCCGGCAAGTTCTCGGCCTAATTTCTCGAGTTGGTTGAGTCTAAAGTATAGTCTATTATCGCTTGTGATACATCAAGCTTCGCTTCCCTAGCTTACACGTAGTGCCCTGTGCCGTTCCTGTGCCCTGCCGTTCAGCCCGCCAGCTAGCTTCACTGCCTTCTAGTAGTCTATTGTGTAGTTCACAAGTTTGGAACAGCCTAGCAGGCTTGCAGGCTTGTAGCCCCGAGCTAGATGATAGATTTTAACTACAAGACAAGGCTTATACATATGATTAACGGTTCGACTTGGCAACACGCTCCAGCTCGTCCTTCTTCTTAATGGCGTACGAGTTGGCCGAGCCCTTGGCGGCGTTGATCAGCTCCTCAGCAAGGCACTCAGCAATGGTCTTGACGTTGCGGAAAGAGGCCTCACGAGCACCGATGGTAATAAGGGCAATAGCCTGGTTGACGCGGCGCAGAGGCGACACATCAACGGCCTGGCGACGGACGGTACCCGACGAACCAACACGGGTCGAGTCCTCACGGGGGCCAGAGTTGATGATGGCGTCAATGATGACCTGCAGAGGGTTCTGCTCGGTGAGCAGGTAGATGATCTCCAGGGCGTGCTGAACAATGCGGACAGCCTTCAGCTTCTTGCCGTTGTTGCGGCCGTTCATCATCAGCGAGTTGGTCAGACGCTCCACAACGGGGCACTGGGCCTTGCGGAAACGCTTGCTGGCATAGCGACCGGCGGTGTGAGGAAGGTACACGGGCTGGCGGATCTGGATGTAGTCGGTCAGAGAGATATCCTTAACCTCGACCTCCTCAAAGGACCACTTGTTGAAAAGCTTGATCTCGCTGGCGCTCTCGATAACTTCGCGGGGCAGCTTGGTGAACGTCACCTGCTCGACTTCACTCATATTGTGCTTGTTGCGAAACTCGTCAGGGCCGGTTTGGGACTTGAGTGCCTGGCACGGGGGACAGTGACTGCCGACTATAGCCCTAAGCCCTAGGGCTACCCCAACATACCTGCGTCTCTAGTGGGTAGCTTATGAAATCAACAAGATCCGTCGCTGACCAGCCGCTGACTAGGCGCTGACAACGCCTCCACCTTCAATGCAGCTCACGAGAATCTCTATACCAGCAGGTAATATCGTTAAACTTGCTTTGAATCGTCCAAAAGTAAATGCAATTTCTACTTCGCTTCTCAAAGAGCTTAATGAGGCCTTGGATTCTTTAACAAAAAATGATCGGGCCCTCATTATTACCTCTGCAAACCTCAAAGTCTTTTCTGCCGGCTCAGACCTCAAAGAGCGGGCGGAATTGACCCAAGATGAAACCAAAACCTTCCTCGACTCAATCAATGCCACTTTTGATCGGATAGAGAGTCTGGAAATCCCGACCATTTCTGCGATTCAAGGCAACGCATTTGGATCCGGGGTAGAGCTCGCCTTGACAACCGATCTCCGGGTCTGCAGTCCTGACTCTAGACTCGTGCTCCCTGAAACAAAACTAGGTATCATTCCTGGTGCAGGGGGGACCCATCGCCTACCCAATCTGGTAGGCCGATCCCGAGCTCTGGACATGATATTGACGGGGCGGCCGGTTTCGGCATCGGATGCTTTGCTATGGGGTCTTGTGAACCGAATTGAGCAGAACGCAAATAATGGTGCACTGGAAATTGCTCAGGATATCTGTAACGGCGGCCCGTTGGCGGTTCTAGCCGCTAAGAAAGCAGTGGTAGGAAGCCATCCTGCGATTGAGAAGGAGGCCTATGGTTTGGTGGTAGATTCGCAGGACAAACATGAGGCCCTAGCTGCATTCAAGGAGAATAGAGACCCCGTGTGGACCGGTCAGTAGTCTGGTTCCTAGTTGTATGCACATAGCCGCGATATGCAGATAGGCCGTGGACCTTGCCCTAGCCTTTATTTGACATTTGCGGAAACTTTAATAATCTGAAATATTTCATGAGCAGAAGGGATCAGCTATTGTTGATCGCTCTCAAGTTCGTGCGAATGGTGGCCTATGGCCAAACCACCATGATTCTGGTTCCGTTCTTCCTAAACATTGGAAGCTCAGAGGAGGAGATTGGAATTTTCATGACCTTGACGCTGTTAGGAGACGTTGTTTTATCAACGTTTGTTACTGCAATCGCCGACCGTGTAGGCCGCCGGGCTATGCTGGCCATTTCGTCCGTTGCAATGATTCTGTCTGGCTTGATTTTTGCTTATTTCCGCAACTTCTGGATCCTCCTGGCAGCTGCCATTGTGGGCGTGATCTCCCCCAGCGGAGACGAAGTTGGACCATTTAGAGCTATTGAAGAATCTACGCTGGCCCATCTTACACCCTATGGAGACAGAGCTATGATGTTTGCGTGGCAGAATCTCGTGGGCACTGCCGGTCTTGCACTAGGCTCGTTTTCAGGTGGTTGGCTGGAGCAAAGGTGGCTCGACGGCCACAAGTCGCCCATCAGAGCGTATGAGTCCATCTTTTACATGTACGCTGGCTGGGCGGTTATTGCACTTGCCATCTCAGTACTGTTGAGCCACCACTCAGAGGAGAACCTGGGCACAGAAGGAGAGAATACGCCTTTATTGGCCGAGGCTCAGGCCGACACCGCGGCAGAGATTGCCGCTGCCGAGATTACTGAGCGGGCGCTTGAGGACGGTGCAGCGGCAGAGGTAAGAGCGGAAGAAGACGAGGACTCCCTTGCTGGCGAGGCAGCCCTGCAGGCTGCAGCGAAGCCATCCGGCAAGGTTCTCACGTTCAGTTTGTGCTTGTTGTTTGGTATTGACTCGCTGGCCTACGGCTTCATGCCAACTTCCTGGGTCGTCGAGTACATGGAAACAATTTTCCATGTGTCTCCGGGCGTGCTGGGAACATTTTTCTTGCTTTCGAATATGCTTTCAGCCGTGACGTCTATTCCATCGGCGTTTTTGACGTATGAGATCGGACCTGTCTTGGCTATTGGCGTAACCAAAATTGCTGCGGGTGGACTGGGGGCAATTGTTCCGCTTGCCCACGGAGGCAACCAGGCCATGGCGCTTCTCTTATTCCGGTCTTTGTTTGATACGATGGATGTGGTTCCTCGCCAGGTGTTTATAACCTCGGTGGTACCTGCAGCACAACGCACGAAAACCCTTGGCCTTGTGAACGTGATCAAGACGCTCGCTCGTTCCATTGGGCCTATTTTTACGGGCATTATTGCTGGCCAGAATGCTCTCTGGATCTGCTTCGTGATTATGGGTGTTTTAGAGTGGGTGTTTGCCGCCCTGGTGATGGGCTTCTTCTTGTAACCTAGCCAGGGCATTGCCAACCAAAAGCCGTCTATTCTCATTCATGCTACGTCTACTTTTGTGTTGCGGTGTGAGTACCGCGGCTATATTTGGCCATTGTCTTCGGGTTGTCATGGGGTTGTCATGGGCCGTTGCCATGTGGTAACCTTGCATATGCGGTCACAGCAACCGTTTACGATCAAGCTGTCAAGTACCCGACCGGGGTGACCTTTGATTGAGGATGTATTGATCAATTGAGGTGAGTGCCATTGATTAAAATTCTTTTCGGCAGGTGAAAAGCCAGTTCACCTCGTTTCAGAGAATTGCTCTCCAAACTGCCTCCGCGACATGCGGGCCCCAGCCCCGGGCCATTTGGAGCAATGCACGTGCCAAGCAGTTCGGGAATGTCCCGTGCGTCATCAGGGTCGGGAATTGCTCCCGAGAGGGGCGTGGGACCGTGCTCCGCAGTCAGACTGCGGCTGGGGGTTAGGGGCGCCCTACATAAGAGATGGGACCCCCGGCTTATCAGGCACCCACCCTCTCCCAAGTTTCCCCCACTTTCTAATACCAATTGCTGTCCTCAGCTCACCCCAATTCCTCTTAATTGACCATGTTTTCGTTTGTTAAGCGTGTCGCCGGCTTCCGATCTGCTCCCGCGGCCCCCTCTGTGGCTGCCGACCCGGTGGATCAGTGCGTGGTGGTCCAGGACCGCGACGCAGAGGACGCCGATGGCTTCACGCAGGTGCACGTGCGCCCCATGACTTATGCCGAGGTGGCGCGGACAACCCTCAAGGCCGACGAGGCGTCGAGCAAGGCGGTCAATGCCCCCGCAGCGGCCGCCAAGACCTCGAAGCGGGCTCGTCGCAACCAGCGACGCGAGCGCGCCGCCAAGGCCGTGCCCGTGCCCGACTCGGCCCGTGCCGGATACGGCGCGTATACCGAGGAACTCTACGGTGATCGTGCCAATGCAGAGTTCTCGCCTCCCCACAAGGGAACGCGCAATGCTCGAGTGGTGCTCGTGTAACCGCGTTCGCGGGGACTAGAGAGCTCTAGAGCGCTCGACGCTTCCATGCCGCTGATTGCGGGCCTCTTTGGCTATTTTCCAAAGTGTTCTAAGGAGTCAAGTGTATTTCCTTGATTGTATTTTTATAGTGTTTTTATTACTTTTCTTATCGGACCATCTGTTGACTGAATTCTGGCCGCCGGCGTTTGCCTGGACAGGCTCGGTCTTGCTGCTAGGGTACGAACCCTAGATATGCACCCGGATAAACGCAATCAACATTGCCCGGCCCACTATTTGCGGGGACGCTCGGAGCGCCACCATATCGCGAATTGGCTTAGATATGCGGCAATTTGGATTGCCTACGCGACGAGTTAAGCTATGCGAGATGAGATAGCCAAGAACGAGCACCGCAATTCACCGGCATGTGCGTGAAATCGCCGTCCGTTGGGGACCAGGGTTTATGGGCCGAGGGTTGATGGGCTCAGGGTTTAAAGTTTATGTTGACTCATTTCGCGAGCTACGTCAAGTTTATGAATCAGCTGCATTATGCATAATAAATATTTAAGAGTGTAAGCAGGTTGAGCGGCCTGAGCAGCCCGAGCAGGTTGAGCGGCCTGAGCAGCCCGACCAGTTTGAGTAGACCAGCCCGTGTAGCATCATAGGTCAACATAATCGCAGATATCAACAGCACTGTGCGGCTTGAATTTGCGAGTCGTTCGTTCGCTGGACCGTACGCATAGTCGCGATCCTACCAGCTGCACAGGCGGATCCACGTCCAGCTCAAACACTGTGCCGCGTTTGGGGAACTCTTTGAACTTGTTGGCCTTTGTGACCACTAAGAAGAAACTTTTGCCTTCCCAAAGAACAATTCCTTGTTGGCCCACCAAGGACGGGTTCTTGGCCGCAGTCACTCGAACTACAGCTCCATTCCAATCTGCCGTCAGGATCTTGCCTGTGCATGCCACTGGATCTCGCTGCCCAGCGTCACCCAGAACATCATCCATGTACGATTTCCATAGGCTTGCCAAAGGCAAATATGTAGCGTAGTCGCGGCTTCCAGATGCTCTGAACTCTTGCAGGGCCTGGTTGGCTCGACTCTTTCGCTTGCGCCTACTGGGCTCACCGACAGGCCCAGGCTGCTCATGGAGCACAAGTATAGGTTTCTGGTCTCCGAAAATAGAGTACCGCTGGCTCAGCAGCTCCTTTGCCCGCTCGGGCGTATGTGACTTTAGCAAAAGGCCATACTCGACGGAGTTCATTGACTTACAAACCCTGGCGAAGTGAAATTTTGGTCTGACTAGGACCTCCACTGGGACTCCACTGGGACTGAGGTCTATCATTGATCATGGCCCGTATAGTGGTGTCGCGACTCTCAAGCCCGCACTTGAACTTGGCTATGGAAACAGCGCTTTTCAAGGCTCTTCCCGCTAATGAAAGATTATTGTTTCTCTATTCCAACGACCCTTGTGTGGTTATAGGCCGAAACCAGAATCCTTGGAAGGAAGTGAACTTAAAAGCAGCCAAAGATCGAGGTGTTCCGGTAATTAGAAGGCGATCTGGAGGCGGAACCGTAGTCCACGACAATGGTAACGTCAATTTCTGTGCCCAAGGACCTCGCAGCGAGTTCTCGCGTACTGACTACTTGGATCTTATCGTCGAGGCTCTAAACAAACAGAGCCCGGGACTTTTGAAAATCAACGACCGTCATGACATTGTCAACGCCGAGAATGAAAAAGTGAGCGGATCCTCGTACAAAATCGAAAGAGAAAAGGCGTACCACCATGCCACGATGCTTTTGAGTACAAACCTAGCTGCTCTCAAGGCCATCCTCAAGCGGCCCGTCCAATACGGAACTATAGAGGGTCTGGGCACCGACAGCGTGCGATCTCCGGTCGCGAATGCCGCCGGGGTCAGCCAACTGCACTATATCAACACCTGGATCGCTGCCTATCAGCAAAAATTCGGAGCGTCGCTGGAAATGTTTACTGAAAAGAATGTCACCGAGGAGATGCGAGCAGATGCAGACGTGCTCAGGTCGTGGCAGTGGACATTTGGGGAAACGCCCAGGTTCACCCACAATATTGGCGACCAAGAATTCAAAGTCTACAAAGGATTAATAGAAGAAGGACCTCAGGAATCCATTGGCAAACCCTATACGCGGGACAATGTCCCTGCCAGCTTTGTGGAAGCGGTCGATCCATAAGCCACTATTGTATAGACTTGTACCATAATGAGAATGCATACTGTGATGGCCCAAAATCGTCGCGGCCGTCTTCGACCACATACTGCTTGCGTTCGTAGCCCCGTTTCTCGAGCCCTTGGTACACCTCGTTACGCTCATCGCCGTACTTGCTCCGTAGCGGCAGCTCCATGATGATTTGAGTGGCTCGAAGCATATCGATTGCCGCCAGCAGTGCCTCTGGATGCTCAATCGAGTACACAGGATCCGAAATCAGGAGCATGTCGAACGTTTTACCGGCCAAGGGGGACACCTCGGGCTTCGACCAATCGAGCACCTCGCACACCGAATCAAGACCATTTAACTTAACGTTCTTGGCCAGATTCGGAACAATCTCGGGGAGATCAGTCAAAGTTACATTAGCCCCCAGTTTCGCGGCCATGATCCCAACCAAGCCCGTGCCAGCTCCTAGCTCGGCAACATTTGAGCATCCATGTAAAAGTTCCGGCTCTCTACACAGATGGGCCGCAAGAACCAACGACGCACCCCAAGTTTTCAAACCGAGAAGGTCGTTGACCCACCCAGGCTCGTGGATGCTGATCTCAAAGTCGTCAACATCGAATTTCCGCACCAGAGGGGCTCGAGCAGTTGTTCCGCATTGCATAGCCAGTCGATCTGCTGCCCGGTCTCTTAGATCATCGGCGGTTTCATCAGGAAGCCAGTCCAAGTCCTTGCTAGCCAAGTCTATAAGCCATCGAGTAGTGCCAACGTCCAAGGACGGTACCTGATCGAAATTATGCAGCTCTACAACCATGCCATCGAGAGCATTATACAACTCATCCGAACTGGGCTTTGTCCTCAACATAGGAAGATCGAGCCAGTGCACCATTTTAAAGGCCCTTCCAGCTAGCTATCCACAGTCCAACGGGCTATCTCCAAAGGAATGTGGACCAAGTGCTTGTACCAAAAGCCAAGAGTCAGCTGCAGAGTCAGCTGCAGGTCCAGACAAAACTATTACCTAAGCCATATATTTTTCAAAATCGCCCATCACTAATCTTTTCCATCTATTACTCAAAGTGCCTCCTAAACGCCGAAGACAAACAAACGCCGCACCTCGCTACGACGACCGGCCGCGGCGAATTGCGTGCGTAGAATGCCGACAACAGAAGGTAAAGTGCACTGGCAATGAAGAGGGTCCCTGCGACCGCTGCACGAAGCGAGGCATCAATTGCGTAGTGGATAGCGACTACAAGCGCGAAGCCAAGCGCAAGCGGGTAGAGGAAATGGAAGCAGAAATGAGGGAGCTGAGAAGGCAAGTTGCAGCCGAGCGAGAGCACGATGGCCATTCGTCTCATGGGCCTTCCAATGGTCTTTCAAACAGCCTTGCGAGTGGGCTTGCCAGCGGGTTTGCAAGCGAGCCCGCGGCCGCTGAGCCGTCGCTGGTTGAGCGGACGGTGGTCAGCGATGGGTTGCCTGCCGCTACCTGGACAGCGGTCAAGCGCGAGTCTACGCCACTTTTTAATGCTGGGCCCGAACTTGCGATCGACTGGAATTGCAGTTCCAAGACACAGGGCGATGTTACGCTGGACGAACCAACCATTGAGGGGCTGTTCAGAGAGTACGTCAACTATTACCATCCAATTCTGCCCGTGGTGGACGTGAGCAAAGGCCCAGAAGGAATCTACCGTGTCAGTCTGCCTTTGTTCTGGTCCATCATGGCTATTGCTAGCCGCAGGTACCAGGATGGTGTCTTGTTAACCAAGCTATCTACAGTGCAAAAGGCCTGTCTCGCCGATATTGCCGTTAGCCCAGTTACTCGATACACGCCCTCGCACATGTCGTCATTTAACCTGCCAAGTGTGTATGCCGTGCAGTCGTTTTTGCTGTGCACCTTGTGGCCGCTGCCAACATCGTCCATCAATGCCGACTCGAGCTGGAATACCAGTGGAATTGCCTATTTTACAGCCATGCGCGCCGGCCTGCACTACCCAGGATACGAAAAGGACTTTGGCCGTATCTACAGAAACAGCGACCCGTCGGCAGACATGGCCACCAGCGCCAAAAAGAGCGAGCAATGCATGACCTGGCTGGCCACAACAACCGTCTCCCAGATGATTGCCGGCATGTTTGGATACCCCTCTATTGCCATGTTCCCCAAGCCGGCCTTGTACAAGGGTATGGAGATGCCGTTATCGATCCGCCATCAATATGCAATTTACTCGGTGGCGCACGAGATCGAGACATCCGTAAATTCAAACGCTCGTGAGCTGCTGGCGCTGGCGCCCGTGGGCGAGCGACTCAGTATGTTGCGCATTCTCTCGGCCCGACTTGATGAGGTGGAGCTCGAGTATGGCTCGCAGCTCAACGACGCGGCGTGGTTCTCGCTCTTGTCTACGCGGGTTGCTTTGAATGCCTACTACTTTTTCGACAACGACGGCATCAGCGCGTTCGAGCTGCAAAAGGGGTATGTCGCCGCCTACAATGCCAGTCTGGCCCTGATGGATCACGTTCGCCAGGCCCAGGCGCGCTCCAGTCTGTTTATGCTGTACTTGCCGCTAGTGAAGGTTCAGCTGCTGTGGCAGGCGT
The DNA here is from genome assembly GCA_030563925.1 of Wickerhamiella sergipiensis. Taxonomy (NCBI): domain Eukaryota; kingdom Fungi; phylum Ascomycota; class Dipodascomycetes; order Dipodascales; family Trichomonascaceae; genus Wickerhamiella; species Wickerhamiella sergipiensis. Next base: position 65,541 of record JAJMKN010000034.1, read on the forward strand.
CGGCGATTGTGGCCCGGCTTTACCATTCTAAATGGTCGCGCAATCTCGATAAACGCAAGGGTAAAGAACTCTACCAAGCCACTACCGATAATGTGGCTCGGGCGTCCGTGCTTGAGCACGATGTGCCGTTCCGTGCTGCTGAGATCATGCCGCAGCTGTGGCAGGTTTACAGCGTGATGGCTGCCAATGGCAATACCCGCGTCCGTGATGCTGCTGTGTCTATTCGCACCCGCCATGCTGCCAGCGTGTTTTTCGATTGTCTATGGACCATGCGCTCCGAGTGCGAGATTCTCTCCCATGCTCCTACCGAACTCAATGTGCGAGCTCGTCGAGCCAGCAGAAACCGTCGGCCGACGAACTTGTCTGTGGGTGCCCCGATGCCGGATCAACAACACAACGTGCCAATGCCAATGCCAATGCCCCCGCAGCCGCCTCTGCAAGCCCTGTACCCGGTTCCTACTCTGGTAGGACCTGCGGGAGCACCTCTGCCGCAGCCGCCGCCTACGCCGCAGCTGCCTACCGCTCAGCCAAAGAAGGAAGTCACCACGTCGCCAGAATCTCTGAACACGCCGATTCTGGACTGGGACGCGACTGCGGCTTGGAAGGACGTCGATCTCGTGATGGGCGATTTTGGATTCCAAATGGACGAGTTTATGAACATTCCAGAGATGCCAGGCCTTCCGCCAAATGGATTTTGATTATTTATTGACGTCAGGGTTACGAATAGCCGATGTATAGTAAGAGTGAAACCTCTATAAGTTATGTAGTCTGTGTCTGCTATGCGGCAAAGGGCCCGCGGTAGCAAGCGTTAGTATCCCAGGGCATCCATCATCAGCGTGGTATGCTCGCGAACGGTATCAGCGTCGAGCTCCCGTTTGGTGGTATTGGCTCCGGCATCCAGTCCGAGCCAGGTAGCAGGCTGAGACTGCGGGATCTTGGAGATCCATGTTTTCACGCTGGCCACAGAACTGTCTTCTGGGGCGGCCGTGCCGGTAACGTCGGCAGTGTACATAAAGCCGCTATCAAACATTTTGCCCGAAAACAGATGCTTTGCAAGTTGCTGCACATCGCTGTTGTCGTCCTGGTTGTCAACCTTGGCACCGTAAATGGTGGTTGTTAGCAGGTCAGTTATAGCCTCCCAAGGTAGCGTGCTAGGATCAACGTTGGTTCGGTTGGCTAGCGGTTGTAGCCACTTATCAACAACATCAGCGGCAGAGCTCAGATCGGCATCGCTGAAACCGTATGGACCATCGCGCCAACCAACCGTGTCGAGCTGTAGCCGCTCTACCACGACAGCATGAAGCCATGCTACACCCAGCAGCAGCTTGGCGCGCTCCACGGGTATCTTTTCGAGAGCGGTGCTCTTGACCACCTCCAGGCACTCTTCGAGTGCCGCACGCATGCCGGCTGGACGCTCGCACACAAGCAGACGGCTCTGGCGTAGCAAGGGAACAGGTACCGCGGGCGAACCAAGCTGCACCGTGGCCAGCAAGCGGAACTTGGGGTTCGCGTTCTTGAGGCGCTTGACTGTTTGCATGAGCGTCTCCATCCATTGGGGTGCCATGTGCAAATTCTGAACCAAGACCCACTGGCCCAGGCGAGCCGCCCTTTCAATGGCCGTCTCGGCCAACTGTATGCCTTCGCTAGATCCTAGTGGAACCACCGTCAGCTCAGCTGCTTGCGAGTCGGCCAAAACCTGCACGCGTAGCGTGGGGTCGGCATTGGACATGCCAAAAAGCACGGGCACCGACGCATCGACCTGCTGTGAGATGATATCGCTCCAGCTGTCGATCTGCGAGATGTTGAGGACGCGTTTACCAGCGGCATGGATCTCCTGAATGTAGATTTCTTTCGTGGCCTTTTCGGCAGCAGCGAGACTCGCCGATGCAGACAGATCAGAGTCGTCGTAAAGAGCCAGCATGGCTGCTAGCAACACGACGCGGTCAAGTTCTACCAAAGCCGGCGCAGCACGGGCGTAGATCTGCTGGTAAATAGCTAGGGCCATTTCATCGGCTGTCTTGCCCGGCACCAGCGCCTTGCGAAATGCGGCCATGAAAAACGACAGCGAAAACTGATAGTCACGTTTCAAAAGATGCAGGGTGTTGAGCAGCGCAAACGCGCGGCCAGCAGCAACATAGACAGCAGCAAATGTCTCGGTGGTGGCCGAGATCTCCGCCATGGCCGAGTCAGCCTCTGTCGAGTTGACAGAGACCTCGCGGGCTTCGGCTTTGAGCCGCTCCAGCGCATCGATAACCTGCTGGTTCTCAAGCAAATCGCCCTGCGAGTCGCTGAGCACTTGCAGCAGGCCCTCTTCCAGAGTATGCAGCCGCACCCGATACTCGCCCTGCAGCTTGATGAGCTGCGTGCGGCGCTGTTCCAGATCGGGCCGGTTCACAGCAACCGTTTCGTCGAGGGCGATGCGCTCGAGACTGTTGCGGGTGATGGTGAAATTCACAACACTGGTGCGGCTCGTGATTGTGGACGAGTAGGTGGCAGCCGGATCGGCGGTGACTAGCACAAGCTTAAACGCAGGGCTCACATCAATTTCCTGGCGGCCAATCACAACCAAAGTGCGGCCGCCCCGTTTGATGTACTCTTTGTTGAGCAGCGGCAACACGACCGGGTTGATGATCTCTGCGTTCTCAACAATCAGCGGCGTCCCGAAGCGCATAGCATTTTCCAAATGGTTCATAAACGCCGGATCCAGGAACGTTGTGGTTACACGGTTGGGGAACTGCGCGGCAAAGAATGCAGCAGCCCGGCCGGCGGGATCTATCACCAGTGGCACCTTGATGGCTTGTTGAACAATCACGGCATTCTCGATCGTCAATGCGTCGCTAGCCAAACCGTTCTCGCGCCACTGCAGTCTCTCCGATGCCGGAGACAAATAGGCCATGACGTCCAGGTCGTCCTGGAACTGGATGTTGCGGGCCTGCAGCTCGTAGAGCCATGCGTCCGCCAGTTCACGACGCGAACGCGAGTCGATGCCGCCGCTGTAAGAAAGGAATGCCGCCGCATACAGGCAGTTGCCCAGCAGCAGATCGCGGTGGCCAGCAAACGCCTTGACAGACTTGCTCCAGCGCTCTTGCTCGGATTGCAAGCTGGCCACCAGCTCCATGCTGCGGTCGATCTTGGTACTCACGCCCGCAAGTTCGGCCTTGATGGTCTGGGCCTCGGCAATCAGTGCAGCGTACTCGGCCTCGTAACCGGCAATGCTAGCTTCGAGCTCGCCGATCATCTCGGTAGCGGCCGCCAGCTGAGCCTCTTGCTGTCGAGATTTTCCTTCCAACACCTCAACTTCTTGTTTCAAGGGCTCGACCTGCGCCAGCGTGGTGGCATAGTCGATCTGGGCCTTGACCCACTCAAACAATGGGCCGCATGCCTTTGACGCGCGGTTCACTGCCTCGTAATTGAAGGTTGGCAGCTTCATGTAGCGCTGGGTGATGAAGCGGATTGTTTTCGCGCTCAGCGACTCGGTATCGAAATTCACGATGCTCGGGATAAAGTCTTCGGCGCGCACGATATGCAGCAGCTCGCGCCAGTTGGCGGGCGGCGAATTGCCCAAAAGCACCACAACAGCCTCCAGCGCAACCTTGACTGCCTCGGGGGGACTGTTGAACGCCCTTAGCTCGTTGAGGTGCTGCTTTTTGATTGCCGACACGCCCTGTCGTGCTGCCAGCACTGCCGGCTCTGCTTGGGCAAGATCGGCATAGACCTGTTCGCGGCGCTTGCGCAGCTCAAAATTCTGCTCCTCCACGGCTGCGCGGATGGTGATGCTGGCCTCACGCTTGCGCTCGGCCTCGCTCTGGTCGTTGAGCATCGACTTAAGGGTCTGCTTGGCCTGACTATCCTTGACGCTGAGGTCCTGCTGTTTGGTGGCCAGCTGAGACCGAAGTTGCCGCACTTCCAGCATCGTGCCCTTGAGCTTCTCGATACCGATATGGAAGTGGCTCTGTTCAGCAACCATAGCGGCCTTTTTGGCCGAGTACAGTTGCACAAACAGCTTCAAAAACCGCATGTACTCGCCCGGAGTTGTTTCGAGCCCGGCCGCCGCGTTGGGGGCAACTGCGGCCGCATGTACCGCGCAGGCCGCCGACTCGACGGCGTGGTGGTCCACATCCAACAACTGTGTTTCCGAGCGAGCCACCTGTGCTAGATCGCTCTGCGACCAGTCGCCCATGACGTTGAGCACGCAGCGGTTGAACAGAGCTGGCGACGCAATGCTCGACTGTGCCACCGAGCTCGCCGACGCGCTGATGGTAAACACCACGTGGAGGTTTGCCTGCACCTGGCGATTGAACCACTTGAGCAGGTCGTCATCGTCGGTGATGGAAAGGCCGAGCTTTTGCGCGCCCTCGCGGCAGGTGTTGAGCAGCTGGGTGTAGTCTTCGTCCTCGAACAAGCCAGGCACTTCGCCGTTGGCCAGCAGAGTATTCATTTTCTCCAAAACCGATGACTCTAACAGTGCCGACTCATCAAGCAAAAAGCATACGCGCTCGCCTCTGCAGCCGGACCGGACCAAAACCCGGCGCAGGTCCGTAGCAAAGTCGCTGTCGCTGTAGCCAGTAAACGCTTGCAACCGCTCTAGAGAAATGCCGTTCATCCAGCACACGAACCGCGTCAGACTTGTTTTGCCGCTGGAGCTGGCGCCCAGCAGAATCAGGTGGCCTTGCGGCTGCCGCAGCACGCGGTCGATGCGCAGGGCGTGATCTAGAAGGTCGTCAAACAGCACTAGCTTCGTATCGACGACCTCATCGCTGAACACTGCCAGACGTGCAGTGACAAAATCGCGCAGCTGCTGCCGCTCAACCCGAGTATACTTCTTCGTGAGCCAGTTGGAGTAGAGCAGGGGCTGCTTGACCGGTTGGTGCAAGATCGCTTCGGCGGTATCTGAGATAAGTTTCCACGTCCAGTCGCGTTCCTGCGAAGTGTTTAGACGGTCACTGAACAACCGCAACGCCTCGTGTGCCCACAAGCTCACGAGCTCGTCGTAGCCCATATCAAAGTGATCCTTGATAGCGCTGTAAAGGCCCCGGCACCACCGCGTCAGTTCACGCGGGCTGTAGATATAGTGCGCCGCGCAGTTGCCAAACTCTTGTCGCGATTGGTTGTACACGGCAATCATGGCCGAGGTAACTGCTTGGGAATGACCCCTCAGACCAGGAACGCATTTCAGCAATGCGCTGACCATCCGCTCGTAGATGCGGTCCAAAGCAGCTTGCGTAGGATAGTCCACATAAATGACCGAGCAGTGGCGCAAAAACCGTTGGCTGAGCTCGAAGCGGCCTATATCCGAAGGAGGGTTGCAAGCCCCCACGATCTGGACCCGCTCAAGCGTCACCCACTCGCCGCGGCGCCAAAAGCCGCTAAACTCAATCAGAGACCGCAGCAGAGAAATGGCTGGTTGTCCGCCGTACTTGTCGAGAGCCGGCAAGTTGATTTCGTCGCAAAAAAGCACGATGCGCTGGCCAAGCGCCATGGGCCGCAACTCGGTGCCGTTGGCGGTCCGTGCATACACCATGCGCTCCTCGAGCGCCCGCAGCACGTGCGTGTCGTTTGTAGTTTTGCTGAAATTCAGCGAAATCAGCTCCAGGCCCTCGTGCCGCCGCACCGCGCTCAGCAACGTCATGGTTTTGCCGCCGCCGGGGGGTCCGCACAGCACCACCGGTGTGTGGGCGCTGAGCAGCCCGTAAATGAGTTGGTCGTGGCGCACAGTGTCAATGGTGGGGATCACAAGATCGGCCTGCACCACTGCCGCCGGCTCGAGATCTACTTCATCCAGGCTATCCTGAAGCGGCCGCCAATGGCCGGAGATCGGCGACACGTCGAAGTCCAGTAGGTTCGGCGGCGCGGATGCAAACACCGGCAGATTCTGCAGATACGCAATAAACTTGTCCCGCGAGGCGGTATCGCAGTCGCCGGCAAACGCCCATACCAGCGCCAAAAGCACCGACGACGCAAAGTATTCGGGTGGGCTTGTGGCCGTCGCGTGGTTGGCAGCGGCCTGAAGCAACGCCGCCAGCGAGCAGAGCGACCTCGTGGCCGTAAACGGCATCACATGTGGTAGCTCGGTGGCCGCCTCGCAGATTGCGGCAAAGTCCAGCTCCAGAGCGGCGGCAAAGCGTGCGTCCGCATTCGCCAGCGCCGCGTCGGCCAGCACTTTGATGCCAACAGAATTGAACCAAATCATGCCACAGCGGCTGATGGTGGCCGGCGTGGCCGCCGCGAGATCGGAAACCTCGAAAATGACCCGCATGTTGGCGGCCAGCGGCAGCCGCTCGCCGTTGGGCAGCGTGAGCAGCCGGTTGTCGTCCAGTACGCTGTTGAGGTTCTCGGCCCACTCGGGGTCCACATCGCCGTCAAACACAATCCAGTGCTGGCGGCGGTTCTCGCCCCGTAGGTTCTCCAAAACCCGCCGCAGGATCTGCGTCACCAGACCGTCTGTCCACTCGCGCGTGATGGGGTCCAAGGATCCAAACAGCGCGCTCTTGGGCATGATTTTCGGGTCGATCACATACAGCTCCACGTCGCCTAGCGCCTTGGCCAGCGTTTTAAGCGCTGACGATTTTCCCGTCGCCGCAGCACCCACCAGCATCAGGCCGGCATTCACGGCCAAGAACCGGTTGATTTGTAGTGCCTTGTCTACAAACTCGGGCGTGGCCAGCAGCGCCAGCTCGCTAGCCGCGGCCGTGATGGCCTCCACCAACGACTTATCGTCAGCAGTGCGGGCAGGCACGCTGAATGCCTGGGCATCAAGCTCGGCGTAGAGCGCGGCGTCGGCCGCCACGAGCTTAGGCACCACTGTCTCGTAACAGGCTTGCCGCACAAGACTCTCTTCATCAGCCTCGTCAACCGGCCTCTTGATCGAGCGCCGCAGCGTGCCCGAGACATTGAGCACGGTTTTCAGGGCCCGAAGACCCCAGTCATAGTGCTTTTGCTCACTCATGCGCGCGGCCAGCCCGGAGAACAGCTGAACGGCCGCTGTAGCAAGCTTCTCGGCGTGCGCAAAGCCGTTGGTATAGAGCATGACCTCCGCAATGCGGTCGCGGTCCGGCTTGTTCATGCTAAACGACCGGAAATGGCTGCGCAGGTTCTCGGGAAGTACCGAACGGCCAGCGTATTTCGGGTTCATTGTCACAAACAGCGCGCTCTGCGGCTCTAGCCGGCCGGTGCGGCCCGCCAGCGTCACCTGCGGCTCGCCCTTTACAAGCGCCGACTCGATGGCAGCCACTTGGCCCGAAACAGCGCTAAGAATCGCACTGTTGAGTCGGTTGAACTCGTCAAAGCAGCCCCACGTGCCGGTTTGGCACACGCCCAACAACAGCCGCGACAGTGCGTTGTAGTCAAACGACTCGTCGCAACAGAACACTACCACAAACTTGCCGAGCGCCTGGCCCAGCGCCTTGACGCTCTCGGTTTTGCCCGTGCCGGCGGGGCCGAACGGCGAGCCGCCCAGCCGCGCGTCCAGCGCCTGCGTCATGGTCAGGAACATGTCGTCGACCAGCGGCGTCATGACCAGTCCCTCGCACACGCCTTGGTACTCAAAGCCGTAGGAAAACGAGGCGCGCGCGTGCTCGACGCGAATGCCGTCGCTGGACGCATAGTACCGCAGCTGCCGCTCCCACTGGTAGTCGCTAGCGAGTTGCCCAAGCACGCGATGGTGGTGCACTAGCACCGTAATGGCCTGCACAATTTTCTTGCGTTTCAGCGGCTCTTGCTCATCCACGACAGCCGTGGCAAGCCCGGATAGCACCACCTCGTACTCGGCGGCTAGTTCGGTCGCCAGCTCAGGCTGCGCGACGGTAGAAGCAGCTCTGTCAGTCCAAAAGACCTTGAGAGCCAACAAAGTAGCCTGATTGAGCCGGTCTAGCCACTCAACAATCCCGCTAGGAGACGGCCATGCTGCCGGCAGTGCCGCGATGGCGGCGGTGGTTTCCCGCAATAATGCGGCCTGAGCTGCCTTTTCGACCTGCGCAAGCGCCTCTACCACATTCTCGGTTTCAATTGGCGTGTCAAACCGCAGCCGCTCGCCTTCCGGAGACACGACGCCAATAATCGTCTCGGCATCCCAAATGAACGCCGAAATGCCTGCAAACATCTTGGCAAGATGCGGCTCTGCTCGCCGCGCGCCTTCGCCTAGAATCTCGAGCAGATCCTCGTCGCCCACAAAGTACAGGCGGCAGAACCGCTGGCGCTGGCGCTCAAAGTACTCGCCCAGCGCTCGCTGCAGCTTCTTGAGCTGGTCTGATAGCCGCAGCACTGTTTCGGAAACGGCAGGAAGCGCAGCGACCTCCAGCGCAATCGGCGTCTTGTGCACCATCCTCAGCAGCGCAAATAGCTCCGAGTTGATGGCGCCAAACTTGGCGGTTTCAGACGGAAGCACGCGGCGCAGCTCGGCGGTCGAAAACACGCCCTCCAAGTATACCCACTGCCGCTGCACATCCACCCAGCAGTCGTAAAGCGCCCGGAGTTTCGTGAGCCGGGATTCCCAGTCGAGCGTGCGGGCCTCGACCAACTTAAAGTGCGGCGAATGGTGCATGGCCGACAAAGCCTGCAGCGACTCGTCGGCCTTTGCAAACACCTCGTCCCAGTTTTTGATGAGATGGATCTTGTCGTGAAAGTTGACCAGCTCCAGCGCAAACGCGGCCCAAAAGTCCTGGGTTTCGGCAAGAAACGTTTCGAGCCGTGCCTCGCCTTCGGCGTGCTCAATCACTTCCTCAATCGCTTGCTTGTTGACGGCAAGGTCCAGAGACCACAGATCGCCCAGCTTGAGCGGCGCCGGTGCCGGTCCCTTGAACAGCGTCTCCCAGTGCCGCGGCTGCAACGCGTCTGATTTCAGGGCAGTGAGCACCGCAAATGTGTCGGTGCGCTCGCGCAGAACCGTGCGCAGGTGCTGGAACGCGGCGTACTGCCGCACCCGCGCGGGCATTTCCAGCGTCTGGTCCACGAGCGTCTTGAGCTCGCCGCGGACCTTGCGCAGCACCAGGCCGGCCCACTCGCTCTGCTCCAGCGCCCGCAGATCGTCCCATGCCGCCGCGAGCGTCCGCCACACGCTCGAAAAGTCGGCGATCTCTTTGGCGGTCTCGTCTAGATCCAGCGTGGCGGTCACTGGCACATTGAAGATCGCGGCCGCGGCACGCAGCTTGTCGCGGCTCGAAATATGGGCCCTAATGGCCGTCTCGAACTTATCGAGCGCAAACAGCGCGTCCGCAGCTTTGATCGAGCCGCTCACAGGCTTGTTGGTGTGCCACTGCTCGACCAGGCTTTGGGCCTGGTGTTCCAGGCGCTCCAGCTGGCGCGATGTGGCCGACGCCATACTCAGCTGCGCGGCATCGAGATCGCCGCGGCGGCGGGCGGCAATCGTGTCCAGCGCCGACGCCTCGCCTTCGATCTGGTCACCAAACAGCCATCGCGCAGGAAACGCAAAGCGGTACCGCGTGAGGGCCGCCTGGCAGGCTTGCAGCGTATGTCGAGTAGCTTCGAGCGAGGGTTTGGCTGTGTCGTACGCAGCAAGAGCAGCAGCGGTGGCCACCGCCGCGTCGAGCGAGTCCACATTTGCTTCTTCGAGCTGCTGGCGCACGCGGCTCAGGTCTGCTAGCACAGCCGCGCTCGCAGCCGCTACTACCTCTGCAAACCGGCCCACAAGCGCGTTCTGCCACGAGTCGTACTTGGCGGTCACCAGCGTCTGCGCCTGCGACACCACGACCTGTAGGCTGCCGAAACTGCGCTGGGCCGAGCCCGAGTTGAATTCGGCCCGCGAGCGCCGCACCTGGCTCAGCACCGCCAGCCAGCCGGCGAGATCGCTGCCCAGCTGCTTTTCCACTTGCTCGGGGCGCAGATCCCACAGGCTCTGGAACGAGAACCACCGCCGCACGTACTCGGAAGCGGCAGTAAAAAGTTCGGCAAATTTTGCCGTCGCCGCAGCAACGTCGTCGCTTGATGCCGCGGCCGCTACTGCTGCCGCCGCTGTTCCATGCGCACCCGACGAGCCGCACAGCGGCACGGCAATCTCCGCACACGTCTGTTGCAATCGGTCGTACCAGTGCTCAAGCGTTGTCTCGAGAGGCGGATCGACGGTAATCACCTGATCGCTGAGCCCGAGGGTATGCACGCGAGACGGGTCGCTAGCCGCGGCGGCCGAAGCGGCAGCCGGCTCGGCTAGTGAATCCACGAGCGCCGAAATCTCATGGCGGCACCGCGCCGCAAGCGCAGCTTCTAGCCGCTGGTTCACATCCTCCACATAGCTGGCGACATTGCTGAAGACATTGAGCTTGTCCGCCACGCCCTGGATGGTAGCAACAATGGCGGCAAACTCGCTGCGGCGGTACGGAGCAGTTGCGAGCTGAGCAAGTTGCTCCTCAATAGCTACGTTGCAGGAAAGAGCGGCATCCACCCGGAGCTCGTACACGGAAACTGCTCGTTCCAGCATGCTCACAAACTGCGGGGCGGCCTCGCTGCCGTCGACGGTCGTGCCTAGAAAGCTCTGCCATTGCAGCTCCAGGCCCTCTTTTACAAGTGTAACAACGGTATTGGCGGCCGCAGCGACTAGCGACTGGCATGCCGGTTGGCCATCTAGGCGATTTTCGATGCCGTAAAGGGTCTGCACGGTCTCTCGCAACCGCGACGCAAAAGGGTATACTTGCTGGCTGTCGGTTGCGAGAGCAGAAAGGGCGGGAGGAATAGGATATTTGAGGGCCCGAATCGACCGCACGTCCTTGAAAAGCGTAAAAACTTGCGGATTTGCATTGACAAGCAGACTGCCCTTGGCCGCCGCCAGCACCGGGCCCGTTACAGACAGCTTGCGGCGCGTGATGGCCGCCACCCACTCGTCGACAAGCCGTTTAGGGTCTAACTGCGTTCGAAACGCCTGGCAGTCAAGATATAGCCGCTCGCCGTCTGCATAGTGTTGCCATTCAGGACCCAGGATATCGCTGACCCGATCCAGCAGCTGGTCCAGTCTCCGCACCGCTTGGGTTGTCCAGATAATGAGTCCAGAAACTGTCGGCAGATCCTGAAGGCGCGCGGCCTTGGCCGACGGCGAGTTAGCCGACCGGTTCTGGGCCCGCAGCTGCAGCGCACTCAGGTCGGCCTTGACGCTCTCCAGCAGCTGCGCCTGGTACTCCTGGATGGCTCCGCGAATAGCTGGCCGGCTGAACAACGGGTTGAACATGGCAAAAATGCGAAACATGTCCGATGCCGACCGCGACACCGCCAGACGACTGCGCAGGATCCGTGCCACATCGGTTTCTGCCACCGTGGCCGCATGCTCGTAGCTGCGCTCCGCCTCGGTCCACCGGGCAGAGCCCTCGGTAGACGTGTCGAGGCTGTTGATTGTCGTTAGTGGCATATAAGAGGTTATCAGTTGTTGGGCCGGCGCCAGCTTGCGCACCTCGCTGTCCTGTAGGGATACCGATTCAAGCGTGCGCAGCAGCTCGTCGTGTCGCTTGCGGAACGCGACAATGTACTCGATGCGGCCCTGAAGCTCGCCGTGGCGGCTGGCAATGCGCACGGGAATGAACTTCTCGCCGCGCTTGCGGATCACGTCGCGGGCCAGGTTCGTAAACTCGCGCACATTGTCGTCCCACAACGCAAACACATCTCCAACTTTGCCAACCACTCTGGAAAACTCTTTCTGGTCGCTTTGGCCACCACCAATACACAGCAGGTTGACGTCGGCGAGAATGCGACGCAAAACAGCTGCAAGATCCGCAGACAAAGCCTCTACCAGCGCAAGACACCGCCAAACAGGGTACCCGGAAACCCGCAGGCGTTTCGAGATATGGGCAAAGACCGCCGTGACGGCATCGCCTATGCGATCGAGATCCGGGGCGGTGAGCAGATCGCCGAGCGGCAGGTCCTTGAGCAAGAGATTGTATTTGGCAACTTTATCCACGGCCTCGCCGAGGCCATTGTCGGCCAAAAATGAGGTAGTAGCATGGAACCGCTTGCCCTTTTCCAGCAGCAACAGCGTCTGCTTCACAGGGGCACTCTCAAGCTGGCTCTGGACGTTGGCCAGCGCGACTTCCAGGCCCTGCCAAAACGTGACCTCGTCCTGCGCAGAGCCACTTTGAGGGTCCCGTTCGGTAGCCGCCAGTTTCTGGATATTGCGTTTCCAGCCATTCACAGTCGCCTGCAGGCTGTTGAGCGCGGCCGTGTCCAGAGACTCTAGAGAATCGTCGGCCTGCTCGATGATCGGGTTGACCTGCAGCTCGACCATCTGGACTTCCTGGTGTTTCAGCAGCGCACTAATAGATAGATCCAGCTCGGCCAGTTTCTGGCGAGCGGTTTGGGCCGCCCCCTTGGTGCCGGAGCTGGCCGCCTCCAAGACAGGGCCCAATGCACAGTGCACGACCGCATAGAGCCCCGCATACGAGCGGCTGTCGCCAAAGGCAAGATCCACTGTATGTAGGCAGCTTTCAAGCGGCTCTTCATCAGAAAGAGCCCCGGCCAGCTTAATTATAGCAACAACGCCAGTGAGGTTCCCGGGCAAGTCAGTCAACGAGGGCACCACCGTCACCTGCGACTCGCCAGTGTAGGACTCCACTCGCAAGAGAAAGAGAGCCGTGGGATCTGGATTCGCAGCAAATTCATCGTAAACAGTTTTGTGAGGTGGCAGAAACTCGGCGGAACCGGCAAGTTTCCGCAGAAACGCGTCCACATCGACCTGGTCTGCCATGTTAGTGGCTTGTTTACGCGTAGGTCTTTGTCAGTGGGGAGTGTAGACTAGGGTGCCCGACTAGTAAGGATGGGGCCCTCAATGTTATCAACGACATTTTACGGTTAAAATAAGAGCAATTTGTAGACCACATTAAAGTCATATTCGCCAGATAATTATAGATAATGCAGAATGCGGTAGTCTGGTCCTCTGCTATGCCATTGCCTGACTGCCATTGCCTGACTGCCTGACTGCCTGACTGCCTGACAGTCTGACTGACTGTTGACTTCACCTGTTCCTGTGCCTGTGCCTGACTGTACTTTACCTGGCTTCCCCGGCTTACTGACTTGAGTGCCTGACTTACTGAGACTGAAACTGCCTGACTAGGGTGACTGTACTTCCAGACCCAGCCTACTAAAACCTAGAATGGGAATCCCTGGTTTAAGCACCAAGCTGGCCGAATTCAAACGGTTCCGTCGACCGGCCTTTTTCGAGGGCGGTGACTTTTACTTCGATGGCCTCAACCTCATCCATCACATCACCACTAGAGTCGACAAGGAAATGGCTAGCCATCCCGCCAAAAATTCAGACAAGATCTTTAAAACCGTTCTGTCCGAGCAATTGAATGCCTACATCAAGCTCAAGCCTCGCAAAATGTTTATGTTTATTGATGCCATGTCCCCGCTAGAAAAGCTGCCTATTACTTTGAAGCGCCAGGAAGCAAAACTGGCAACCGTTTCCCTGGAACGCATGCACCTCTCGTCGGTGCTGCTGGTCGACATGGTCAAGCTGCACTACCCCGAAATCATCGTGGTGTATAGTGGTGGCGAGGCAGAGGATGCCATCATGCAGTATATTCATGACCAGCGGCACAAACTTCGCAAAACCCGCCAGTTTATTTTCAGTGGTGACTCTGACCTTTTCACTTTTGACTTGCCAAAAGACATCTCAAGAATGGTAGAGATCGTACCAATTGCTCGCAAGGTGGCTCCCCGCAGTCTCTCCACCATCAACGTCATGTACGCCATGGCTTCAGGTCATGTAAAGCCCGAGTATTTACAGCACTTTCCTGTGGACGTGCCAGGCTTGTCGGTCGTGAGTCCTCGGGACTCTTTGCGAGGAACGCTGGCGTTGATCAACAAGGCCAAGATTTATGGCGTATTCCAGGTAATTCTGACTTCTGTCGATAGCCCTTCCTACTTGCCCGACCCCAACCAGATTGGCATCGACTTTCGCCGCGCTAATTATGCGGTGATCATGGACAATTACTTTGCTGGCCAACGCCACTCCGTTACCGAGTACCGTCAACAGGGTCTGATTCTTGTTTCCCAAGAAGTGCCACCGCTCTCGCCCGAGGATTTGCGCCAGTTCCTCAGAGTATGGATTTCGGTGCCTTTGGACGCCATCATTCGCAACGAGTTCGAAAACCTCGGCTACGATTGGTTGAGCCCATACATTATCGATGGTGTTGTGAACTTTGTTAGAGACGTGAGCAGCGGCAAGCCGGCTCGACCGTCAAAGGATCTCGCTCCTCGCACAAGAGGAGCGTTTTGCCTGCTGGTGGCCCTGCTATATGCCATCTACAATTTTAACGCCGCCCTCGGCTATCCGCGAGACCTGCATTTTCTAATTTGGCGCATCACCCCTCATCAACTATCTCCCTACTTGGTTGAGGCCTGGGCTCGCTCCCAGGCCCGGACTCGCTCCAAGCTCTCCTAATATGGCCGCTCTCAGCCGCGCGCTCCCAACACCAGTCAGCATGATCAACCTAGGGCTGGCTCGGATCACCAGGCTGCTGGCGGCGCTGGGAAACCCGCACAACTGCTACAAGTCACTGCATGTAGCGGGCACAAATGGTAAAGGATCGGTTGTATCCTATCTTTCAAGCGTCTTGACCCATAGCGGCCACCGCACTGGCCGGTTTACGAGCCCCTATCTTGTGTCCGAGGAGGATGCCGTCTGCATCAACAACAACCCCGTTTCGAAGCGAACTCACTTGAAAACAAAGCAATTGGTAGACGCTTTGAACGAAAAGGAGTCCATTGGCGCCACCGAGTTTGAGCGACAGACCGCAGTGGCATTCGAGATCTTCCGCAATCAAAATGTCGAAGTGGCCGTCGTAGAGGTCGGATTGGGCGGCCTCGAGGATGCAACGAATGTGCTAGACAAGGCCAATGTCTTGTGCACTGCCATAACAAAAGTTGCAGTTGACCATGAAGGTTTTCTTGGCTCGACTCTTTCCGAAATTGCTGGCCACAAGGCAGGCATCATTAAGCCAGGCGTCCCCTGTGTGGTAGACGGCTCCAATGATCCGCAAGTTCTCAAAGTGGTTAAAGAGGTGGCAGACCGCAACTCAAGCTTGCTTTTGATGCCATCAGGGCTTCCCTCGGGGTACGATTCCAGAGACATTTTGGAGGGCTCGTTCCAGCAACAAAACGCCGCCGTGGCTATTCACACTTTGAAGGTAGCATTCCCCCAGCTGAGCAGAGGAACAATAATCGAAGGACTCCGCAGCACCACTTGGCCTGGTCGTCTGCAATGGATCGATGTCAAAGACAAGCGCGTCCTCGTTGATGGAGCCCACAATGCCTCTGCAGCAGTGGAGCTCGCAAACTATACAAAAGAGTTTCTAAGACCAAGAGGCCCCATTACCTGGGTCGTGGCTTTTTCAAAACCTTGCGACTCGATTCTACGCGAGCTAGTTCAGCCCGGTGACAATGTGATTGTAACCCAATTTCCAGAGGTAGCAGGCATGCCGTGGATAAAAGCACAAGACCCCGCAACTATTGTCGATGTCGCAAAGCAATTGACGGACAGTGTGGCCACCGTTGAATCGGTGAAAGAGGTCGAGTTCGACGACAATAGTGTGGTCTGTGGGTCACTTTATCTATTGGGAGAGCTTTTGAGATAGTCTGGTTTCTCATGTATATACCTAAAGCAGACCCCCTTTCAGCCTAGAGAGCTGGCACCGTGACTGTGTCTGAATATATAATATTAATTACTAGGCGGGCTATAACTTTAGATAAAAACTATAAGGCATAACGGAACTCGGGGTTCTCGAAATCAGTGAGATCCGCGAATTCAGGGTTCTCGATATGCGAGGGAATCTTCTCGTTTTTGCGGTCGCGACGAGCATTCTCCCACTTGTTGAGAAAGAACAACCCGACCTCAAACACAAAGGCAACGACCGAGCACGCGGCCATGCACGTCTTGGCGGTCTGGTAGCCAGGTGCCTCCTCAGCCTTGAAGGTCTGAGGACCAATCAGGTTGCCAACGCAGTAGCCAATAAGTAGAATGGCACCCATCAGAATTTTCTTGGTGTGGCCAGCAGAGTTAGAGGCAATGCACGAAAGGAGGCCAATGTAGCTGACGGGCTGGAACCAAGTATTCATGTAAATACCAGCAAGCTTGCAGCCATTGTTGGGACCCCAAGCAAGCAAGCACAGGGCCATGACGTTCAACCCAGCACCACTGCAGGCCCAATACATACGGCGGTTGTTCCAAATGTACATGGCGAGGACACCTGTGCCAAAGCAGCCAACGGCCTCGACTGCACCAGAGGGCATGGCCATAATCAGAGAGTGAGCAGCGTCGTATCCCATGCCGGTGAACAGAATTGACTGAAAGTTGGTGAGGCCACCATTAGGAATGTTGTTCATCACCACGATAACAAAATAGAGATAAGTACGCGGGTCGATGAAGGTCTCACGAACTTGGTACCATTTGACATGATGATTGCCAAATCCCTGCATGTTGCCTCTAATACGCTCAACCTGTTGCACGCGCTCGTCCTCGGTCAGGAACCACGCTTGAGCAGGGGTATCGGGGACATGGAAAAAGAAAACAATGCCCAGCGTAATAGTGATCACACCCAGGACAATAAAAAGAACACGCCAACCCGCCATGGAGAGCACACCATCCAAGTGACGCTCATACAGACCATAAGCAATAGCTGCACCAAGCAATGTACCGATACCATTGAAGCCAAACCAAATGCAGGTACGAGAAAACTGCTCGCTACGCTTGTACCACTGCGATGTCAGGATAACAAACGACGGCGTGACCGCACCTTCAAATGCGCCGAGGAGCACACGAGTAGTGATGTAGCCCGGGTAGTTTTGAGAAGCAGAGCTGAGAGCAAGAATTAGTCCCCAGGCAACGATAAATACACCCGTAGCCTTAGCTAGAGGGAACTTCTGCAAGGCAATACTCATGGGAATCTCAAAAATGAGATAACTCAAGTAGAACGAAGAGCCGACCCAAGGATACATCTTACCCTTCATATCCAAATCAGTCCGCAGGCCCATGACTGCTGCCGACGAATTTGAAACCTTGTCCATGAATTGAATGGCGTAAACAGATGCAAGCAGAGTACAAATATAAAGATCCGCCTTCCATTTGATGCGTCGGCTAGCTGCCTCATCCAATGGCGCATGCGGCTTGTCAAGATACTTGGCTGCCAAGTCGTCGCCAGGGTTGATGTGGTGCACCTCACCATGGATGGAGTCCACTCTATCAATGGGTACCTTCTCGTCTTGACGGGACTGTGCGCTAATGATAGCGGAAAGGTCGTTCATGGTAGCTACTGTACACCATACCATCTGGTGCTACCACTTTATAGTTTTCGTGAGGGGCCCGCATGAGCCTGCATTGCATGATATTGTGGGTTGGGGTAATCAGATAAGGAACGGTCAAACCCGGGCTGGGTATTGACTCTGTTCCTAGGGTGTACCCGGTGAAACGATTCTATGAATGCATGCACGCTAAATTGACTACACTCCTTACCTTATTTCAAGCCATGTAGCTCCGGCTATACACGCTTGTTACCATAGCCTGCAAGAAAAGATACTCTTGGCACGTTTCACGGACCCTCTCCGGAATTATCTTGCTAGAGATAACTACTGATACCCTGCCACCCCGCAGGATCTTACTAACCATCCTTGCCCTGATAAGTACGAGGGCCTTCAGCATGCATAGGATTCATTTTGAGTAGCCCGTCAAGCCGAATTGAATAGCTTTTTTCGGCCCAAGATTGAGCTTATGCAAATCTAGGAGACGAATGTTGCTAGATGTGTTGAAATTCTAACACTGACTTTTGGCTCGTTGGTCAACAAAAAGCAGCGGTCCCCGCCGGCAAGGGGTCGGTATGCCTCTCGACCCTGCATGCTGGGATTTCACTGGGGCCCCAATGTTGGCCTACCGAGCTATAAATACTTCACATCCAGTTGTCGCTATATATTTATTGTAGTTGATACCCCCATTATGTATTTAATTTCACGGCCCACTTCCCCCTCATACTAATTTTAGCGTTGGATGGGCGACCCGCAACAAGATGCCGACTAGCCGATGGGTGAAATGCAATCAGTCGTCTCGGTGACCGTCGGAAAAAATGCCCTCAAGCAAAGCATACCAACCAACCCTAATCCTATTCTCTTATTTTGCGGTGCAAAATATTTAAAAGGGGCGTTGTAGCTTCAATTGAAGGTCTGGTTTATGTGCGTGGAGGACGCATGTCATGCGCCCCGTACCCCCATCCTATGCATTTGAACACATGACCAGATGCTGGGAGGTGGAGATTGCCGATAACCAGCGAACAAGAAATTTTGCAATGAGACAAAATCGAATCACCAATCTAATGCTCGTATGAGCTTTCTATTTATGGGATTGATGTTTGTTTCTACACTGCACGATAATGGCCAGATATACTATAATCTATCTCGGCTGCTAATGTACTAACCTCAAGCTCTAGCTGGATACATCCGGGCTAGGGTTATTGCCCCTTATCTTCAATTATTATTTTCTTGGCTACTAATTACATAGTATGGTTTGATAGGGTTCTGCTGATCTATTGGCCTAGACTGGATTATCCTGAAAGTATCTAGTTCCCCACCTACTCGAGAACAAGGGATCCAGTGGTGGTTAGAGAGCCGGAGCGAAGTCCACATGTTGCCCCGGAGGCTCGTTGGCTGTCTGTTCGAGGGAACCACCCCTGCCTCCAAGTGGTATACATATATTAGTTAAAATAATAAGTGAGTAGATGAGAACTACAAGGCATAACGGAACTCGGGGTTTTCGAAATCGGTAAGATCGGCAAACTCAGGGTTCTCGATATGAGGCGGCAGTTTCTCGTTTTTGCGGTCACGACGAGCGTTCTCCCATTTGTTGAGGAAGAACAAGCCCACCTCAAACACAAAGGCGACGACAGAGCAAGCAGCCATGCATGTCTTTGCAGTCTGATAGCCAGGCGCCTCCGCAGCCTTGAAAGTCTGAGGGCCAATAAGGTTGCCAACGCAGTAGCCAACGAGCAAAATGGCACCCATGAGAACTTTCTTAGTGTGGCCAGCGGAATTAGACGAGATGCAGGACAGAAGACCAATGTAACTGATGGGCTGGAAGAACGTGTTCAGGTAGATACCGGCAAGTTTGCAGCCGTTGTTGGGGCCCCATGCGAGCAAGCACAGCACGGCGACGTTCAGACCGGCACCACTGCAGGCCCAGTACATACGGCGGTTGTTCCAAATGTACATTGACAGAATACCAACCGAAAAGCATCCCACGGCTTCAACGGCACCAGCCGGCATGGCCATGATCAGTGAACGTGCCGAGTTATAGCCCATGCCGCTGAACAAAAGAGCCTGGAAATTTGTGAGGCCACCATTCGGGATATTGTTCATAACAACAATCACAAAGTAGAGATAAGTACGCGGATCAATAAAGGTCTCGCGAACCTGATACCACTTAACGTGGGTGTTACCAAAGCCCTGCATATTCTCGCGGATACGCTCCACCTGCTGCACTCGCTCATCCTTTGT
Source organism: Wickerhamiella sergipiensis (assembly GCA_030563925.1). Classification (NCBI taxonomy): domain Eukaryota; kingdom Fungi; phylum Ascomycota; class Dipodascomycetes; order Dipodascales; family Trichomonascaceae; genus Wickerhamiella; species Wickerhamiella sergipiensis. Next base: position 85,008 of record JAJMKN010000034.1, read on the forward strand.
CAGGAACCATGCCTGCGCAGGGGTATCGGGGACGTGGAAAAAGAAAACAATACCCAGCGTAATAGTAATTACACCCAGGACGATAAACAGAATGCGCCAACCGGACATAGAAAGAGCCCCATCGAGGTGACGCTCGTACAGGCCGTATGCAATGGCAGATCCTAGTAGCGAGCCGATACCGTTGAATCCAAACCAGATGCAGGTACGCGAAAACTGCTCGTTACGCTTGTACCATTGCGATGTCAGAATAACAAACGACGGTGTAACCGCACCTTCAAACGCACCAAGGAGTACACGAGTAACGATGTAGCCCGGGTAGTTTTGAGAAGCAGAACTGAGAGCCAGGATTAGTCCCCAAGCAACGATAAAAACTCCTGTGGCCTTAGCCAGAGGGAACTTTTGCAAAGCAATACTCATAGGGATTTCGAAAATGAGATAACTCAGATAGAACGACGAGCCGACCCACGAGTACATCTGACCCTTCATATCCAAATCAGTCCGGAGACCCATAACTGAGGCCGATGAGTTGGACACCTTGTCCATAAACTGAATGGCGTAAACTGACGCAAGAAGGGTGCAGATATAAAGATCGGCTTTCCACTTAATTCGGCGGCTCGCAGCCTCAGTCAAGGGTTCGTGCGGCTTGTCAATAAATTGAGCTGCCATGTCCACGCTTTGTTCGGGGCGAAGATCAATAACCTCTCCATGGACAGAGTCTACCCTGTCGATGGGTGCCTTCTCATTGTCACTGGTGTTGGATTTGCTACCCAGAAAGCCCATGACAGATACGATGAAAGCTTTGAGTCCTGTAAACCTCTTTATATTCGTAATTGGAAGAGTGCATCGAGGCCTGCTCCTGCATTGCATGATGATATGGGCTAGGTTTCTCTAGATAAGGAAGGAGCTTCCGCAAGGTCCGACAGCTCCACTTTTGGGTTGAAAAAAAAAGTGCGCGTCACTAATGGTATGCTGTGTACCAACAAGGACTAAGAATTCGAGGCTCTGGATATAGATAGACGTTTGCAGTAATAATATGGAATTGTAGGAACGGAGCGTTTCTCAGAGCGGGATCGGCACCTTAGATACCTTAGATAACAACTGATACGATTCCTCAAACTCCGCGGACTAGACCTTCCGTGTCCCAACCCTGATAAGCACGATAATATCACGGAGGTGCATTAGCGCAGGGTCTGTCTTTTTCTTCCTATTCCAGGCTTAGACTATTTACTATACGCGCTTGGGACCAGTTAGCTATACGGTCAACGCTTAGACGAGGGGAAAGATTCAGCGTTTTTGGCCTGTTGAACATTTAGACCGCGAACTATTCACCCTTATGATCGATAAATCGGTCATACCCTGATAAATCGGTCATACCTTGTTCGCTTACACAACGCTTACACAAGTGTTAAAAGGGTTAGGCGTTATCAGCCTTCCAAAGTATGGCCGCTCTCCCTCATCAACCGGGTCAGTTGATATCCGCGCATTCGTATGCGCTACCACATCCGGCACATTTTTGCACGCTTGATATATTCTGCGGTGGAACTTGACCATACGCCAACACCAGTTTATCACATGTAATTCTGTATACGTAAATTGATAATTTGGGTCTAGAACGAACAGGCATCGCGTCTATATCTGTACCCCAGTTGGTTGCCCCACTACGATATATGCAGCCTCGCTTAACTCAAACTCATCATGCCTGGCACCAACGGCACCAGCACATATGCCTCTCAGTTTGGAAGCTCATTCAGTCGCGCTCTATGTCTCTAGTGAGCACCTGTTGGTACAAGAATTCCTGAAACAGGGGTTGTCTTGGCACTGCACGAATCTCGCGCATTAGGGCATCGGTGGCTGGATTAGGGTCAGGTTATCATCATTTGATTGGAGGGAGGCTTGTCAGCAACCAACCAGCTTCCTTGCCGTTTTTTCTTCCAGCTGAACGTTGTTAAATTGGACGGCCACAGCAAGTGAAGTGGACTACCTCTCGGCTAAAGCTGGATACGCTTTGCGATCCGCGTACGCCGTCGTCGGAATAGACGCGACAACAGTGGTCCGACGAAGGTTGTGAACGTGGCTAAGACAGCAAGACTCCATTGGCCACACTAACGCCAACAAACTGGCCGTAGTCGTATATTGGCGTACACTACCCGCTTGATTCTATTGGCAGCTCTTTTATTACTGCCAAGCGTCATTGCAGTTGTCGATGGTATCTCTTGACTCTCTCCACCGCTCCGCGGTCCGATTGTCGAATTGTTGAACTGTTCAATGGGCAAAATGGTCAGATAGTCAAGTCGGTGTCGGATTGTCGAATTGTTCGTTTACTTTTTCAATGCTCAAATACTCGGAAGTTGGAATCATCGGATCGGCGAAGTTTTCGGAGTCAGCGACATCGTCGGGTCGTAGGATCTTCGATTTTCGCATCGTCGGTCAGAATCGTCGAAGTCGGCAAAACTTGATTTTTTTTCGTTGTATGGTCAACTGCTACTTGACTATACACTCTTGTGGTCACGGCTTGAAATCGTCGAAACGTCGAGATCCGGAGTGTTTTTTCCCAGGAAATGTGTATCTCTCCTGGGAGTGAAGTTACCCGGCCTAGTCAGAACTGGGCAAAGTTTACCCGGCTTTCGCGGGTGAAAAAAGAATTTCGCCAAGGTGGCATTATCACTATCCCTGAAGTGAGACCCCTCACTGCAGAATTAGTGTCGCTGGATCATCGTCCTACACCGGGTTCTTCGCTTTTGCGGTATCCCTTACTGTTATCGGCTTA
>JAJMKN010000035.1:0-75975 GCA_030563925.1 Wickerhamiella sergipiensis
CACTGCCACTGTGGAGACGGCCACGGAGCAGGCTCAGAGACTGGCCGACTACGAGAAGAAGACCAAGACACTCGAGACAGAGCTGGACGCACGCGACACGAAAATTGGAGAGCTCGAGGACAGCCTCGCTCATGTCAAGGCCAGCCTAACCAACTCCGAGAACAAGACCGAGACGCTCGAGAAGGAGCTGGACGCACGCGACACAAAAATCGAAGAGCTTCAGACCAAGGTCGCTCACGTCCAGGGTGCCAAGAAGAAACTGAGCAAAAAGTGCCACGGCCTGAAGTATACTGCCGACCATTTCCGGCTCCAGCTTCGCTACCAGTCTGAGGCTGAGGTCGCCCGCATCCAGAGCGACAAAGCTTCTGTCGAGTCCATGAAATCCGACCACGAGAAGCAGTTGCAGCTCCAGGCGTCTGACCACCAGCAGCAGATGGAGCGCCAGGCGTCTGCCTACGAGCAGCATATCAGCGTCATTGCATCCGACTACGAGCGCCGCTTCAACAATCTGCAGATGCAAGCGAACTCGGTCGTTGATGAACTTCAGGTCAAGCTCCAGGAAAAGACGGGCGCACTCTGTGTGCTTGAATGCGAGAAATACCGACCTGTTGGTATTCGAAAGCGGCCCCTCCCGCTTCGCCGGCGGGAGGAACGTGCGTTGAAAAAACGTTGCGCTTATGGGTTGCAGAATGACCTGCGTAGCACCCCCTTCTAGCGAAGCCGCTTTGTGACAGGACCGCCGTGATCTGGCCGAAAAGAATGATGGAACCGCAAACACAAATGGACACCTGGATGCTCAACTGGAGACCCCCCCTACCAAAGGAATTGCAACGAGTACAGTGATGGCACCCTAATAGACCGGACGCAACGGCGGAGGCACTGGAGAAAACTACGCACCATATCGATGTAGCGCATGGGTTCGCAGGTGCGTAGACGACAATCTCTGGATGACCGGAGCCCGCGCGGGAGTCACCTAATGGCTTGAACTGTGCCGCGACCAAGCACCTTGGTAGTTGGTGAGAGAGGTTTATTCCTCAAGGAATCTGGATGAGTGCAGCGATAGCGTCGATTGACCGGACGCTTTGGCCAACCGGCTTTGGAGACAACTGGATAGGGCACCAGATCGGTGTAGCGCATGGGTTCGCAGGTGTCCTATACAAGTATCTCTGGAGATCGAGTACCAGAGCGGGAGTTAATAGTGCTGGAAACTGCGAGGCAAGGACGCTGGACGAACTTGCTTTGAAGGGTGTTGTGTTTGCTTCGTCTTTCTGGCCAAAAAACGGTGGTTGAGAGCTGCGCATCGGAGTTGGAGGCAAAGGAAGTGTCTTGGTTGCATTGAGCACAATAACAAGGGGCCTGGGCTAGGCCGTGAGTCTTGGGGGACTCACATAGCCCATTATATATTAAGTCGTTTATTCATATCTATTCAATTATTTCTAAAGCTACATACACCAGGGGCGTACTATAAGAAGTTTGTGGCTTCAGGGACGCCCATTGCTTCAGGTAGGCCATGAATGTGCTCGTCGTGTGGACAAGCCCAGTTGTAAAGTTCATGCGCCGCCGAGTCTTCATTCGCCGTGACACCTAGACAACGACAAGGAGTCAGTAAAGCCCGTGCTCTTTCTTTGGAGCTTCGAGTTTTTGACGTTGCTTGGGTCTGTGGTGGGACCTGGCCAAGCTCGCACAGACTGGACATCAACAACCTATGGAACGTGCTTAAATACACATCCCTCTAGTAGCCCCCTTTCAGGCCTCAAAATGACCCCTCAGCGAATAGCTTAAGCCTACAACTGGTATGCTTCGGGGATCTGGAGATGCTCAGAGCAATCAGCGATGCTTTATGGTCCATGAAATGCCACGCCATTTATGTCGATGAATTTCATGCAGCCTAACCCTGGGGCTGCAGGATTATGGGTTTCCAAAGTCTATATAAGTCCCCGAGACCCCATCCATACCATCCGTCGAAACTACCATCCGCATCTCAAGCTTCCTCACCACTCAAAAGTCGAAGCACACGGATGGGACCCCACTGGTGAGCTTTAATGTCAATTGCTCCCCGATCGCCCAGTCTCGTGCTGCCGGCGCGCGCCCTCAACGTACAATTCCTGCGCGCGCACATCCTCACCTTCTTCAAGGACGCCCACCTCTCCTTTACTCCCTCCACTATTTCGGGCGAAAGCAGTGAGCGCACCAACAAACCAACCTACTAACCAACCAGCATTGTCGAAATCTCGGGCACCGAATCCATGTAGTGCATGGGTGAGCAGGTGCCCGGATTGAAGCAGCAGTCTGCATTTATGCAGCGCATGGGTAAGAACCTAGCCAATTTTAAATATTTTTTGAGGCCGAACGCCGAAGCGCCGAAGCCGCCATAATCACCTACTTATATAGCCTATGTTTCATACTTTCATGAACCGCGCAAACGAATCAACGACATAGTTCGGACATCTGAAGATTCGCCGGACCAGTTGGCTCTGCTTTATGACCCTTGCATAAAATGCGTGACATGCATGCCTTGACGCTGGACGAGGTATAAAGACATAGTTAACCCACTACATATTCGTTCGCTGTCATTTACAGCTATCAAGTATTTTTCAAACCATCGTTGTTATATGCTGGCGAAACATATACGTACCCATTCAGAGCCATGATATCGGAGTTTCCTTCAGGGAGGCCCCCTCCAACCTGAATACAGAACCAGGCGCGATCAAATGCTTGTCCAAATTTCTATGGTGCCCATTGATTCGGCATTCGAGGTACCAACCTCAAGCATTATACAAGAAGTGCCTAGGACATCAAGCAGTCGACGAGATCACCGTTTTGTGCATACAAAAGGCCATTTCGGAACCCGTGTATCGGTGGATGGAAAGGTTTCATCGCCACCTGGATACTCGTTACCGGCGTGGCCCTACGGGTATCGCCGCAATACGACGTTGCGGGATTCGACGTTTTCGACATGGCCGAGCAAGTAACTTCAGTAGATGACCATAAGAGGGTATTTATATCGACGTGCCCGCCATATTACAAGCCCTAGCGGCATAAAAATAAACAAAGGATTAGCGTCCGCCACGTTTCATGCGCAGACTGTCCCGCTTGCGCTTGGCAACAATGTTGAGGATATCGTCCTCGACATCTTCTTCGCTGCCGTTGGCCTGCACTGGACTTGGTTGGGTTGCAAACGTCTCGCGAAACGGCGACGCTAGCGGGATTCCACCAAGAGTGGACTGGGCGTCGGGATTGAGCTGCAGCGGCGCCGGCACCATGGGGACAATACCGTGCTGCCATGTGCGGTTCGGCCGCGGAGTCTCGTCGAAATTGAACTCATCCAGACGTTCCGAGGCCAGCTCCGAGTCGTATTGAGGAGGGGTAAGTCGTCGCCCGGCCGGCGGGTGAGCATCGTGATCGGCCGTGTCCAACGCGTCCAGCGCGTCTGCCTCGGTCAGTAACGCCTCGGCCTCGGCATCGAACTGGACGCCTGGTCCAAGGTTCGACTGTCCGTGGGACTGGCCCAAGTTAGAGCCAAAACTGGCGCCGAAACTGGTGCCAAAGTAGTCGACCGAGCCCGAGCGGCCTAGCCCCGTGGTGGGGATGACCTGGCCTTGTGGCAGATGGCCGAGGGTATGGGCGTCGGACTCGGACTGATCCCGAGATGCAAGTATTAAGAGACGCCGCCGCACCGAGCTGGCCGGGTGCGGGAACGACACCCGCGACAGCTGGGCTGCTTTGAGGGTGTTTTTGGCCACCCGCTGAATCACTCCACTGGGTGGGAACCGGCCCGAAAATGGCGCAGTGGTAGGATCGTCAACGTACTGCTCGTATTGTTCAATAAGAAGCCGGTCGTGCTCCGGCATCCACTTGTAGCTGGACTCTCCGCCGTCCTCGTCATCGGTCGTGCATACCGACGAGATCGAGCCGAAGCGGTGCATGGTATATGCGGCCGGCGGAGGCACCTGGCTCAGGGGAGTGTGCGGCACGGATTGGACGCTGGCAAAGCTGGTCATGCTGGCGCCCGAGTTCTTGCGGGACATATTTAGCGGGCCCGGCCGCGGGAAGTAATCGCCAAACGCGGCCTGGCCGCCATGATCAGCCGCCGAGCCGTTGGCAGACGAGCCACCGGACGCGCCATTGCCGTTGCTGGCCGGCGCGCCGTGTACTGATCCGGGGAAACGCGACCCCGGATAGCTGCTGCCGGGGGATTCGTTTGGAGTGTACATGGAGTGGGGTTCAAAAGGAAGTCACTTCTAAATTGGCAAGACCGATCACACCGCAGTTCCAATTAGTGGCAAGGATACAACTTGGGGGGTGAGTGTCACAGGGTTCTGGGTAGGGGAAAGCTGTGGTGGACGGAGGTTGAAACAGGGTCTAAACGCGTTTCCGACTGGTTAATGTGAGAGGAAAGAAGACGTTTGCGGGGCCTGGTAGATAAAAAAATATCTCTCCGTTTCAACGGTTGGGCGGGGGGGGCTCGGTTCAACAAAGATGGATAGTAAGGAGGTGGGGTTGGGGACTAATGATCCCACGGGTAAGGGTAGCAACCCGCCACGCGCAGACCCTGTTGGTGGTTCATGCAAGGCAACCGTTACCTAAAGCGGTCAAGCTGCAGCCGATAAGGAACCACCCTAGTTGCCATGGGCCCGTGCCTGGGTCTCGACTCTCGATACCTCATGCGTCACCCCTTAATGCAGCCACGACATAAACTCCGCAGCTATTTCTAAAGATCATTCGGCCTTCCCTTCTAAATTTTGAAACAGCAACCCTGGAACAAGGTCTAGAAGGGGCCCGCATCACCGCCTAACAAGGCTAACAAGACCCGCGCGCCCCACAGCCAATCTGCAGAATCGAGATCAGAACCTCGCAGGCGATCTGGGGTGGCGCGATCTGCAGCTTGCAAGCATACGCAGTGAACAGATCTTGCCACTATTTTGGCGGGCCTAGCTTTCAAGCAAACCGCTGCCAAAATGGGTCTCTGATCAGGTCCACATGCAAGATCTCCACTGCGGTTTTTGCCCGCTGTTTGGCCCTTCTTTCGGCTTGTCGAGCAGTCAATTCCTCATTGGGGACCTTTTGTCGCTCAGCCCAAACAAGAATAGTTCCCTTTTTATACATTTCAGGCTCATTGTTGTAGTTGATGCCAAACTCACTAAACAAGATCTCGTTTTTGTCGCCGGAAACAGTTCCGCAAAGCCTTTGTTCTGCTTCCTGAGTAGTGAGTCCGCCTTGTTGAACAAGCGTCCAGAACGTGGTGTTGTAGAGATTGTTGATATGGCAATCCACTTGCCGCCATGAAAAGTAGTCGCGCAGCACCGTCCAATTGGGGTAACAAACGGCCCGGCCGTCGAATGTAGGCAGGCTCGCAATTTCCAGAGGCGTATCAAAGTAATTGGGCCACTCGGAAAGGTACCCCGCCGTGAATGTCGAAACTACTGTTGAAACCAATTTGGCCTCTCGTCGTTCAAATAGGTTCGATTCTTTTTCAAACACAAATGAGTACTCGTCACTATCGCCATAGGCCAGAAAGATGTCTTGCACGTTCTTAAACACTTGAATGGCAGCAGCATTCATAACATCAAGCGCCCGTTTATCATTAGGTTTGGCAAAGTTGTAGAACCGAGACAGCTTGTGGAACCCCCGGCCGTCAACACGCACAACAATATAAGTTTCCGGGAGTAGGATGTGTTCGCGTTCAAATTGCTTGACGTATGTGTACTTTGAATTCGCCATTTTTTGCAAATTAAATACTGGCCCCTAGATGCTTTTTTGACGGGGTGGCACGCTACCAAGGCTTGGACCGGTAGGTAGTTAGTAGTAGTTGGAAATATCGGGGGTCAGGGTTACCCTGTCTGACAAAAAATTTGTGCTTGGGAAACCTGTAAAAGGGGGGTTTGGTAAGTCCGAGATAAATTTATTTACCCTTTCATTTATTTTCCTCCAATATGGTTTCCTTCAACACTTTGGAGAGAGAAAAAGAATTCAGGGAACCCCCTGATGACCACTCTAAATATAAGCTTCTTCATGAGGCCATCCAACCCCATGTTGGTTCGTTTGATGCCATCATGGAAGGTCCTGGAGGCGGCCTGCTTGAGCTGGGCATCCAAGACATTGGCAAAAAAGTCATCTTTGATACTCCTGATGGCGAGGCTCTGGGCAACAAACTCACGTTCTGGGTTGAGTCGGCAAGCATTGGCAAGCCCTCGGTCCCTCCGCGTGATCGACTTAGTCTCGAGCGTCGAACATTCCCGGCCGAAACCAGAGAACGCATGGTCTCTTACAAGGGCCGCTTGACATTGCGAGTAGCTTACCAGGTCAATGATGGACCTATTCAATACGAAACCCGAGATGCTGGTGCGTTGCCGATCATGCTGCGCTCCAATCGGTGCCATCTGCAGGGCATGTCGCCCAAAGAGCTGGTGGACGTGCGAGAAGAGAGCGAGGAGATGGGCGGTTACTTTATTGTCAATGGTATCGAGAAGCTGATCCGCATGCTGATTGTGCAGCGCCGCAACCACCCCATGGCGCTTGTGCGTGGTTCGTTCCAGAACCGTGGCCTTTCATACACAAAATACGGTATCCAGATCCGAGCAGTCCGGCCGGACCAAACCTCGCAAACAAACGTTCTGCACTACCTCAACGACGGTCAGGTCACGTTCCGGTTCTCGTGGCGCAAAAGCGAGTACCTCGTGCCGGTGGTCATGGTGCTCAAGGCTCTGGGCGAGATCAACGACCGCCAGATCTTTGACGGCATTGTTGGTTCCGAAACGTCCAACTCGTTTTTGACTGATCGTTTGGAACTGATGTTGCGATCCTACAAGGCCTACGATGTCAAGACCAACCACGAGGCATTGGCCTACCTTGGTGATAAGTTCCGTGTCGTTTTGGGAGCCCCGGCAGATATGTCGGATGTGGACGCCGGCCGCTTGTTTTTGCACCGCATTGTGCTGGTGCATCTGGGCGACGATAACGTTGCCAAACAACGCATGCTGCTGTTTATGATCCGCAAGCTCTATGCCCTGGTGGCTGGCGAGTGCGCGCCCGATAATCCCGATGCTGCTCAGCACCAAGAGATTCTTCTGCCCGGTCTGCTGTACAGCATGATTCTCAAGGAGAAGGTCGACGAGTATCTGATTGGTTTCCGCGAGAACATCCGCCAGGCGGTAATGCGCCAGCAGGTTGTCAACTTTAGCGATCCCAAGTTCTTCCAGAGAATGTTCAACCGCTTGAACGAGGACATTGGCAAGAAATTGCAGTACTTTATTTCCACCGGTAACCTTGTGTCTCCCTCCGGTCTCGACTTGCAGCAGGTGTCTGGTTACACTGTTGTTGCTGAAAAAATCAATTTCCACCGCTTTTTGGCCCATTTCCGCATGGTGCATCGCGGTTCGTTCTTTGCCGAGCTGAAAACCACCACCGTGCGCAAACTGCTGCCCGAAAGCTGGGGCTTCCTGTGTCCCGTGCACACTCCCGATGGCTCGCCTTGTGGTCTTTTGAATCATTTGTCTCACAAGTGCCGTGTCATCACCGCCGAGGAATCGCAGTCCGACGTGGTTGTTTCCCGCCTGCGCGAGCTTGGTGTGTCTGCTGACCAGAGCCTTGCTGCTGGCCCCACTCTATCGTGTGTGCAACTCGATGGTCGCATTATTGGCTACACGTCGCATCGTCAGGCTAAGATCATCGCCGATACTCTGCGCTACTGGAAGGTCAAGACCCAGGACGCCAAGGTGCCGAAGGTGCCTCTGTCGTTGGAGATTGGCTACGTGCCGCCTTCCTCAGGCGGTCAGTACCCTGGTTTGTACCTGTTCACGGGTCTGGCGCGTATGGTGCGGCCCGTCAAGTACCTGCCGCTTGGCAAGGAGGATCTGGTGGGTCCGTTTGAGCAGCCGTACATGGACATTGCCGTGACCCCTGACGAGATCGAAAACAATGTGCATACCCACGTCGAGTACTCGCCTACGAACATTTTCTCGATTCTGGCCAACATGACTCCTTACTCCGACTTCAACCAGTCGCCGCGTAACATGTACCAATGTCAGATGGGTAAACAGACCATGGGTACCCCGGGTACTGCTTTGGCTGCTCGGTCCGACAACAAGTTGTACCAGCTGCAGACGGGTCAGTCGCCTATTGTGCGGGCCGGTCTCTACGATGAGTACGGACTGGACGAGTTCCCTAACGGCACCAACGCCGTTGTGGCGGTTATTTCTTACACTGGTTACGATATGGATGACGCCATGATTTTGAACAAGAGCGCTGTCGAGCGCGGGTTTGGTCATGGCTCTGTCCTCAAGGTTGAGAAGGTTGATCTCAGCGAAAAACGCCGGTTGGGCGAGCCCATCACCCAGCGCTTTGGCTTTGGTGACGACACCTGGCCCGCCGAGTGGCGCGACAAGGTCGATGACGATGGATTGCCTCGCATCGGTACCTTGCTGCACCAGGGCGATCCCATGGTAGCGTACTATGACGAGATTCTCGGCAAGACCAAGGTCAAGGTCTACAAGTCGTCGGAGCCGGCGTATGTGCAGGAGGTGAAGCTGCTTGGTGACGATACCAACGATCAGGAGCTTCAGTCGCTAACTGTCAAGCTTAGGGTCGATCGGTCGCCTAACATCGGTGATAAGTTCTCGTCGCGCCACGGCCAAAAGGGTGTGTGCTCTCAAAAGTGGCCTCAGATCGATATGCCCTTTACTGAGAGTGGTATGTGCCCTGATGTTATCATTAACCCGCACGCTTTCCCCTCGCGTATGACCATTGGTATGTTTGTGGAGAGTTTGGCCGGCAAGGCCGGTGCTCTGCACGGCTTCGCTCAAGACGCCACGCCTTTCCAATTTAGCGAGTCTCAGACCGCCGCAGACTACTTTGGCCAGCAGTTGCTAGCTTCGGGCTACAACTACCACGGCAACGAGCCCATGTACTCTGGTGTCACGGGTGAAGAGCTCCGGGTTGATATTTACATTGGTGTTGTCTTTTACCAGCGTCTGCGTCACATGGTTAACGATAAGTTCCAGGTGCGGTCGACCGGTGCTGTGAATACGCTGACGATGCAGCCCGTCAAGGGCCGTAAGCGTGGTGGTGGTATCCGTGTTGGTGAAATGGAGCGTGATGCATTCATTGGCCATGGTTCGGCATACCTTATGCAGGACCGTCTGCTCAACAGCTCCGACTATGCCCAGGCCTACGTGTGCCGCGACTGCGGCTCGCTTCTCAGTACTCAGATGTCGGTGCCTCGCATCGGCAGTAAAGCGGCCATGCACTGCCGTGCGTGTGCCGTGCGTGTCGTTGGCCGGCCCGAGGACAACCAGGAGATTTGGGAGGACGGCCAGGGCAACCGGTTCACTGGCGGCAACAATGTCGCCAAGGTCGCCATTCCGTTTGTTTTGCGTTATCTTGATAGCGAGCTCGCGGCGATGGGCATTCGCATGCGGTTTGATGTCAAGCCGCGTTAATATCTGTAGTTACGTACATAAATTCCTACAGCCTCTATTAATGTTTCCAGTTTTTCAGAGCTTTTCTTTCTTTGCTTACGGCCTTCTAAATATGTCACAAAAGACGCCATATGCACCAGCGGTCACCAGAGTGAATTAAGCGCCTTATCTAACCGTGGGAACGGAAATTTCACTTTGCCCTAGCCTTGGAGAGCCTGTCGCGCTCTGGTAATAACACCACTTGTCATCACAAGTAACTCCAAAAAATGAGCGAGGAGACGCCCAGTGCCCGGTTCTGTCGGCAATCAGCCGACGAGACGTGCCGGACCCTGCACACCTCCTCTACCAAAGGGCTGCCGTCGATGGACGAGGCCAACTATCGTCGGTCCGTGTACGGCGAGAACCAGCTCGACGACGACGAGGAAGACGAGTCGCTGCTGTGGTCGTTTTTGGGCCAGTTCACCGGCGATAGCATGATTCTTATGCTCATGGCATCGGCGGTGGTTTCCTTTTTGGTCGGCAACCGCGACGACGCGCTGTCCATCGCCATTGCCGTCATCATTGTCGTGACTGTTGGCTTTGTTCAGGAGTACCGCAGTGAGCAGAGCCTGAAAGCCTTGAGCACGCTCGTGCCGCCGAGCGCCCATCTTATTCGCGAAGGCGTTGCCACCTCAGTCCTGGCCGCCAACCTGGTGCCTGGCGACTTGGTGCAGTTTGGCGTTGGTGATCGGGTGCCGGCGGACGTACGGCTGGTTTCGGCCGTGCACTTGTCCATTGATGAGAGCAGTCTTACTGGCGAAACTCATCCCGTGGACAAGGAGACCGGACCGCTGCAAGGATATATGCAGCCGCCCATTGGCGAGCGCAGTAATATCGCTCATATGGGCACGCTGGTCACCACTGGCCACGGTAGCGGCATTGTTGTGGGCACAGGCAAGCGCACCGAGTTTGGCAACATCTTCCACATGATGTCGGAGATCGACAAGCCCAAGACGCCGCTGCAGACGTCCATGGATAAGCTAGGCAAAGAGCTGTCCTACATGAGCTTTTTCGTGATTGGCGTCATCTGCATCATTGGCGTCATTCAGGGCCGCTCGCTGCTGGAAATGTTCCAGATCGGCGTGTCTTTGGCAGTCGCCGCCATTCCCGAGGGTCTGCCCATCATTGTCACGGTTACCTTGGCGCTGGGTGTGCTGCGTATGGCGAAGTCAAACGCCATTGTTCGTCATTTGCCCAGCGTAGAGACTCTGGGCTCTGTCAATGTCATTTGCAGTGACAAAACTGGCACGCTTACCATGAACAAACTTACTGCGGCTAAAATTTATACAGTCACCCCTGGATGGGTCGACATCAGCCATGGCAACAGCCATCTTGGCGCCAATTCGCACAAACTTGTTGCTACGGCTGCGCAGGCGCAGGTCCTGAACGTGGGCACTTTTTGCAACAACTCCAAAGAGGTGGTTGCGGGTGGTACCACAAAGTATGTGGGCAACCCTGTGGACGCTGCGCTCGTGACGTCGCTCAAGCACTTTGGCATGTCCGATACCCGCGGCCAGCAGGTCCGAGTAGCCGAGACCCCTTTCTCGTCCACTCGCAAGTGGATGGCAATTGCCTGCAAAAATGCCGATGCAGAGACAACTCTGTACGTCAAGGGCGCCCTGGAGATGCTGCTGCCGCTGTGCACAGAGTATGTCGACGCCGCTGGCAACGCGGCTCCGTTGACTGATCATATCCGCAACCAGATTACTTCTCACAGCGACGAGGCTGCTGGCACCGGCATGCGCATCATTGCCATGGCGCTTAAGCGGGGCTCGGAAGACGTCAACACTCCTTCGGGGCTGGTATTCGCCGGTTTGGTGGCCATGTACGACCCGCCGCGGCCTGGCGTCAAGCAGAGCGTGGCCAAGCTTCGAGAGGGCGGCGTCAAGGTCATTATGATCACTGGCGACAACGAGCTGACCGCCGCGTCGGCGGCTCGTGAAGTGGGCATCCCTGTGCCGGCCGGCGCAGGTGCTCAGAACTACGTCATGTCGGGCGGCACGCTCGAGGCTCTGTCGCCGCAGCAGTTGGCCGACGCGATTGAGACGGTGCTGGTGTTTGCACGCACCTCGCCTGAAATGAAGGTCAAAATCGTCCGCTCGTTGCAGATGCGCGGCGACATTGTGGCTATGACCGGCGATGGTGTCAACGATGCGCCGGCTCTCAAGCTCGCAGATATTGGCGTGAGCATGGGCTCCGGAACAGACGTGGCCAAGGAAGCATCCGATATGATTCTTGTTGACGACGACTTTAGCACCATCCTGGAGGCCATCAAGGACGGCAAGGGCATTTTCACTAATATCAAGGCCTTCCTTACCTTCCAGCTCTCGACGTCGGTGGCGGCGCTGTCGCTGATTGTGGTGTCGACTGTTTTCAAGCTGCCCAACCCGCTGAATGCGATGCAGATTCTGTGGATTAACATTCTTATGGACGGCCCCCCGGCCCAGTCACTGGGCGTCGAGACTGTGGATGCCTCCGTCATGAACAAGCCTCCGCGCGGCCGCGGTGACCATGTACTTACTCAACGGGTGCTTAAACGGGTCGGTCTGCGGGGTGCCATGATTCTGTTGGGCACAATTTTCGTGTACGTGCGCGAAATGGGAGACAATGGCGTCACTGCTCGCGATACAACGATGTCTTTTACTTGTTTTGTGTTGTTTGACTTGTTCAACGCCCTCACCTCGCGCTCGGCCACCAGATCGGTGTTTGAAATTGGCTTCTTCTCCAACAAGATGTTCAACTACGCAGTGGGCTTCTCGCTTTTGGGACAGCTGGCCGTCATCTATCTCAAGCCTTTCCAGCATATTTTCCAAACCGAAGCCCTGTCGTTTGGCGATCTCGTATTTCTGCTAGCCATCGCGTCGTCGGTTTGGTGGGTGGACGAGATCATCAAGTACCAAGCCCGAAAAGAGGCCCAAGACGCGCCCCATCCTCAAGCATTAATGGTCTGAACATAAAGGATCCAGAAAAGAACTCTATAAACATAAACAATTCAGGTTGTAATAATATTCTATACTCGCTTTCCCTCTATTGTTAACTGACATCAACAGGCTTCTTCTCTAGGGAATCCACAGACTCGATCATTTCCACAGAAGGTTCATTCTTGGTGTCATAGTCAACAGTACTCGACGGAACCTGATAGTTCTTGGCCACCCGAACAGTATCAAAGGGGCTCTTGGAAAGGTAAAAGATTCCGTCAATGTCCTCAAGAGATCGGCCTTTAGTCTCAGGGAAAAACAGGTAAACAACAACAATCGTCAAGCAATTGATGCAAATATAAATGATGTAGTAGCGGTATCCAATGTCGGAAAATCCAATTGGAGTAATTTCGGCAATCAAAAAGTTGAACAACCAGTTGGCACAGCTCGCCATCGCCGTCACCTTGTGGCGGACAATTTGGTTGGAAATCTCCGCAGCGTACATCATGGGGATCAAAAACAGGCCAACCGGGAATGCTGCCACAACCACAAAATCAAAGGCAATACTCGCCTTTGCAGCATTAAGGTTGTTGTCGGCCTGCGATACAAGACCAGTGAGACAAGCAAGGGCAACCATCAGCACAAATGCAGACGACATCAAAAGAGTGCGACGGCCGAACTTGGATACGAACCACAGAGCGCTCCATGCCCAGCCTGCTTGCCAGATCTGAATGGAAGCAGAAAAGATTCGTGATTGCCAAGCGTTATAATGCAGCTGCTCCTGGAAGATCGAGGTGGAGAAAAAGGTGACAACGTTGATGCCAGCCATTTGAGCAAGAATGTTAATGACAATTGCCATAATAGTTCTTTGGAGCTGCTTGTGAGCATTCATTGTAAACGGGGACTTGTCGTGGGCCTCTCTCTCCTGAAGCAAGGCTTCCTCGATCTCGGCCATTTCTCCACGTGTGGCCTCTACGTCATTGTCACGCAGCTTGAGCAGGATCTCACCAGCCTCATCAATGCGGCCTTTTTTCGCCAGCCAACGAGGCGATTCAGGTAAGAGAGGGGTCAAGAGAGTGACAACAATGGCAAAAACTGCCTGAAAGGCGATTGGGAACCGCCAACTGACCTGGCTGTGCTTCACCCAGTAGAATCCGAAATCAACCCAGCTGGCCAGGGCAATACCGGTGATGGCAAAACCACCGCAAATCAGCACCAGTCGTCCTCTTAGTCTCGGGGTCGCACACTCTGAAATCCACATAGGAATGGTGGCTGTGTACCCGCCCACACCAAGACCGGTGAAAATGCGGGCGAAAATCAGCTGGCCCATAGAGAAAGAAGAAGCCTGGATGGCGGTGCCGATAATCACAATGATTCCCATTAATTGGGTAGTCTTGATGCGGCCAAGGCGGTCACCGAGAAACCAACAGGACAGGGCACCAAACGCACAGCCAACCTCATAGATGGCAACCACTGTGCCTTGAATCCGAGAGTTGTGGTGCTTTACGGAACCCGTTGTGTGAAGCGTGTCAATTTGAGGGAACTGTTGTACAAATGTATTCAGGGATACTAGACCATTAAAAACCGCTTGGTCGTAGCCTTGCAACATAAATGCAATGGCCACGACACATGCCATTCCAAGCGTCGAATAGATCTTCATTCTGGTGGCTAGTGAACTCAATCGACGTCCTGGTTGCGGCAACACCCTCTTTAATCTTATATCCATTACCCCTCGTTGGCTGCAGTCTCTAGGCGTGCCGACGCTGCATATCATATGCACGAGTTGTCCCGACCTGCAGCCGATTTCCCCGCACCGGGTATGGACGGTTGCAAGATCCACTATCACCACGAGCGCACCGCAAACTACAAGGGCTGTGGTCTCAATGTTGATCAAAGGGTATCCCATCACGATAGCCTGACTTGAGCAAGATGGCGCTTGTTCCATCGCGCCAAGACTCTAAAATGCGTCCGTGCGAATAGCAACCCTTGCCGCAAACTCTGAGGTGATGCGATGCGGCACCATGATGTCAGTCGGCAGCAGCTGCTCACAAATTTAACTCCAGGGGTCAGGGCAATCACTAAAATAAACTTCATTTTGATAATCGTTAAAGTCAACTATTCAAGTCAATCTGGGTAATACAATGCCCCTTAGCGCTCGGTAGGTCGGATCACCTCACCAGCAGCCTTCAGTGCTCTGTTCATAATGGCGAGACCCTCGTTATCTAGAGGCACGCCTTCCACCACGATGAGATCAGCCCCTGCAGCATCGGCCTGCCGGAATCGGTTGAACAAATTATGTGAGACCTCTCTGTTGGTGTGCCCCAACGGGAGGTCAATGACCTCGGTTTCCAGCCCCGCAAGGGCGTCGAGAGCAAAGCTACTTCCCCGGAGAAGCGCTACTTTTTTAGGGCTACGTTCTTCAACGTAGCCGCGTAGTTGGTCGCCAGTGCCCGGTTCAAACAACGCTACAAATGCTTGCGGTGAATAATGACGGTATTTCATGCCGGGTGTGCGAACATGCTCGTGCTGAGCAGCATTTGGGCGGGCAACCACTAGATCCGCCCATGCTGGACCTCCTGCCTCCTTTATTTGTTCAAGGGAGACCCCTCCCGGCCGGAGGATCTGGGGAGGAGATACTAAGCCGTCGACAACCGTGGACTCCACGCCCACGTCGGCCGCTCCGCCGTCCAGAATGAGGGGAATGCGGCCGTCCAGGTCTTCCAAAACATGAGATGCTAGTGTGCAACTTGGCCGGGTGCTTGCATTTGCGGATGGGGCTGCCAACGGCAGGTTGGACATATCAATGAGGGCACGAGCAATTGGATGCTGGGGCACGCGCACGCCAAATGTCGACTGGCCAAGCGTGCATACTGGCGAAATAGACGTAGGCTGCGGGAGCGGCAGCAGGATCGTCAACGGCCCTGGCCAAAACTTGTCGATCAAGGGCAAATAAATAGCAGGGATCTTGGGTCCTTGGACGTCTTTCAGCAGCGTCTGTTCCAGCTGTTGACGAGACGAAACATGGATAATTAAAGGGTTATCAGCTGGCCGGTTTTTAGCAGCATAAATGCCCTTTACTGCGTCGGTGCTTTGCGCAGATGCACCCAACCCATAAACGGTTTCGGTGGGGAATGCCACGACCTGGTCTTTTTTTAGGGCCTCGACGGCTGTTTTAAGATGATCCAAAGTCTTTGATGCTGGTACCAAGGCATGGATTCCTTCAAAAGTCACCTTTAAAGGATCAACCTTGAGCACCACCGTCATGGTGGAAAAAAAATTATGTGAGCAGCTTAATTTATGTGCATAGGAATAACACCCTTCTGTGAACTGTGGAGGGTTTGTATATACAATTAGAGCAATCAGGCCGATCGTCGCCGACCAACTTGCTGGGTTTTCGGTAAACTCAAAGCTGAAAGCTTTTGTAGAATCTCGGGATTCAATTGGAACGAGCGAAGAACATCGTCTCTTGTGTCGCCGGCTTGAATCGCCCGCAGAACTGCAGTGATGGTCTGGGCCGGCAGCATAGTTTTCGAGCCCGAGGCCTGCTCCTTGACCAGCGTAGCGTCCCGTTCATTGACTCTGCGACGGTTTTCCAGCGTCGTGGACATGAGATCGGCGCTGGCGGGCTGGTACTTTTGCTGCACCTCTTTCATCTGGACCGGTCCCAATTGGCTCAACCGCGACGACACACTGTCGGGGTCATGGCCGTCAGGTCTTGAGTAGCCACTTTGAGGCGGCGCAGGCTCTGTTCTTTGAGACGCCTCAATTCGAGTATGTTGGACTGGTTTGGTAGCTTGCGAGGCCACCTGGGGTAACTTCTTTGCGAGCTTGGATTTCGAATTTCCCATTTGGCTTAGAGCGTCGCAGTCGCTGGGGGAGGACCGTTTACTCAGCGCGAGGTCATGTGTGCGGTTTTCCGGGGGGCACTGGTGGAGGCAGCAACCAAGACAGATATAAAATAATCAAAAAAATAAAAATATCAAGCTACAGGATAATAGTTTGTCAATTAGCGGCTTTTCAAAGCACTACGGCTTCAACGCCTTTTTGACAGTGGTTTTCGGATCAGTATGCATCATGGGCAATGCATTCAATCAGCTCACCCCCTCCGCTGATGACATTACAAACCACGTGCCCATGCCCACGGAGACCCAGGCCGATTGAGTTTCCATGGTCGCAAGATCCCTGTCCATTGGCAAACGACGATAAGAACGGCAGTATATGAAGGTGATAGACGAAAGTTTAATGTTAAATAGACGAATGTGACCTAAATACATCCAAAGTAACTTGCCGCGGGGTTCGGATTCGAAACCTAGCTATATAAATTGCCTGTTGGATCAAGGCGCATGCAGCATTATCAGTGACCATGTCGGGATTATATAACCGTCCACCAAAGCAGGTCCCCGCCGCCCCTTGTCTCCCACTCCTCCAAGCAAATCCCATGGCAGAAAGTACAACCGAGCAGGAGAGACTGCGGCAGATGTACGGGAAAATCCCCAACCGGGCGGAGATCCTCAAGAATCAGCTCAAGCAGCGCCGCTACTTTGACTCGGGCGACTATGCAATGTCCAAGGCGGGGAAGCCCGTAAATGAAATTGGCAGCGAGCACCCTGTGCCCGAGCGAATTCCGCACCGCGAGGCCATTCGCACTCATATTGGCGCATCGCCGGTTCGTCGCTCTAGCTGCCTCGCCCCGAAAGAGGACGAGTAGAAACCCACACCGATTGGGCCCCGTTTGTCGCATTTCCAGATTGTTGGCACATCTGTGGGCCTACCCCACCCCCCCCTTTTTATTATTGAGTGACAATAGTTTTGATACCCCGTAGTTGTTTTTAAAGTTGATGGACTCGGCATCCTGCGTTGGCACGCTGCTTGGTGCGGCATGGTGGTGCTTGGGTGCTACTGGATACAAAGTTGTCTAGATTGCTAATGGTCATTAGAAGCTCAGCAGGTCGTCATCCTGAGAAACAGGCTTGGGAGCGGGCGAAGCGGCCGGCGCGGCAGAGGTCTGGGCCTGCTGCGGCTTAGGCTGGGCCAGAGGTTTGGACGGGGCCGGCGAGTGGGTGGTCTGAGCCTTTGATGACTGCCACAGCGAACCAAACGCATCGTTCTTTTTAGGGGCCGGAGCAGAGTAGCCCGCGCTTGCGGCAGCCATTGAGCCCGGAGCCGGCGCGGCAACGGCGGGGGATGCAAAAGAGGGAGCGCTGGCCTGCTGCGGGGCCGGGGAAGCAAAGCCCGACTGGGGCGAGGAGAATAAATCAAGAATGTTGCTGCTGGCGCTGTTGGAGGGCGCGGCAGACGCTGGCGCGCTTTGAAAGTCGGCGAAATCGTCGTCTTCGTCGCCAGCTGTCTCCTTCGCAGGCACTTCAGGCTTCTCGTCAAACGACAGCATGTCTGAAAAACCGGAACTGGCCGTAGTGGCCTTTGCCGACGGCTCAGTAGTCTTTGACTTCCGAGCAGCGGCCGCGTACGTCGACGAGGAGCCGGCATCGTACTCCTCAAAGTCGCCATCGTCGGCGTTGGCGGCCGAGCCGGGACCCGAGTAGTTGGAGCCATCAAAGCCTCCGCCATCGCCATAAACCTTTTTGCGGTAGTCACCTCCCGAACCAAACTGGCTGGAAGCAGAAGACGAGCCGAACCCGCCGTACTTGCGGCCCGTGCCGCCAAAGCCGCCGCGGTCGCCGCCAAAGGCACCGCGGTCGCTGGACGACACCGCCCCGCCGGTCTTTTGGTTCAAGGCCCGAGCCCGCTTGCGCTCGCTGCGGATCTTCTCCACATCCGACAGCAGCGAGACCAATTCTTCGCTGCGGTTGCGGATATTGATGCCCTGGTCCTTTCCATTGTGGTCGATGTAGTGGAAGTGGCCCAGCATGTCAATCACCGCCTGGTGCGACCGCGCATAGTCCACGACCCGCTCGGAGCCGTTTTTGATGAGATACTCTAGCAGCTGAAGAGCCTTATAGATCTGTCTCCATTCGTTGGCACTCTTCTCGGTGAACCGGCGATAAATAAACGGCATGATCTCATGGAATTGCTGGTAGTGATTCGTGGCATCGGCAATCTCTTGCATCAACGACGTCGACGCTCCCCACGGCTCGTTGTTCGTAGCCTCCCGCACCTTGGCTTCAATATCTGAAAAGTTCAAGACCGCATTCTGGGCCTTGCGTACATACGCTTTAACATCGTACAACGAGACGTTGGCCAGTGTGTCCCTCACACTGTCCATGGTAAGCAGCTGCGAATGGGTGGTTGGACTTGGGAGGTTTGCCGTGATTATGTTTTTTATTTCCTTTAATTTATTTACATTATTTACTTATTCTTTCTTTCTTTCTTTCTTTATTTCTTTATTTATTTATTGGTTTTGGGCCTCTGGTTTGGTGAAGAAAAAACGAATTGTCGTTTGTGTTTTTGTGATTCTTGTGTAACTTTTTGTGGATTTGTTTACGGTTTTAAAGACAACTTTAACAGTGATTCTTTATTCGAGATTGTTCAGTCGTGATTGCTGGTTTCTACATTCTATCTCCATTCTGGTCACGCCGTTGACGCCAGGACGGTAAGATTCGGATAATCAAGAGATGGAATAACGCCGAAGCTTCTGGAACTTCTTGAAACTACAGAAAAAAGCCGGAAACGAGGATATTGAAGCCATTGTAGTGAAAACTGCTACAACTGCAAGCGTTTATTGATCACGCAAGGATTCTCCCGTGGTCCAATCGTGGCTTGGCGGGGTTGGGTGGTTCATTTGCGCATGCATGCATGCATGCAAGTCCACGTGGCAGCAAGGCAAAATATAGCGTCCAACCATCGGTTGCCGGTCCAAGTCGGGGGATTTGTCGACTCGATATAATGGCCCTGGAAAAACTGCCCAGGGCCGACATGTTTAATTGAGCTATTTCTTCTGCAAGTGGTCTGTTCCGCGGGGCATCGAGACTCTTTATGCACGCGAGCCCCTACCCTGGTTAATAACCATTGTGTATATATACTTGGACGGTGCCCCATAAGTATTTCCACACCACATTTTTAAAGATGAGCAACAAAGTTTACTTCGATACCGCTGTTGATGGCCAGCCCCTGGGCCGCATCACCTTCAAGCTGTACGACGACGTCGTGCCCAAGACCGCCGAGAACTTCCGCGCTCTGGCTACCGGCGAGAAGGGCTACGGCTACGCTGGCTCGTCTTTCCACCGTGTGATCCCCAACTTCATGCTGCAGGGTGGTGACTTCACCAACCACAACGGCACTGGTGGTAAGTCTATCTACGGCGCCAAGTTCCCCGATGAGAACTTCTCCGTCAAGCACACCCGCCCCGGTCTGCTGTCGATGGCCAACGCCGGCCCCAACACCAATGGCTCGCAGTTCTTCATCACCACCGTGCCCACTCCTTGGTTGGACGGCAAGCACGTTGTGTTTGGTGAGGTGACCGACGGTCTTGACGTTGTCAAGAAGATCGAGTCTTACGGTTCGGACAGCGGCCGCCCTTCGGCCAAGATCACCATCGCCAAGTCTGGTGAGCTTTAAATGTAGCAGTTTTATGACATGTTGTAAACCTGTTCAGTTCTAGCTAGTATATAGTAAGAAGTCCGCTTGCTTTTGGTGCGCTAGTGTTTGCACCATTGCCCATTGGCGCTGGGTCTATTTGCAGTCTAGGGACTGACTCTGGCAGTGCTAAGTCAGAGGACGTCGAGATGCCTCGGCGAAAGCCCAAAGCACCAGTGACCTCGACGGTCATTTCACCGGAAAGAGGCGTAGACAATCTCCGCACAAGCACTCGACACATCAAGTTGCCTGATGCGGTGGGTCCGTCAAGTTTAAGACGTCACTATGGCTCTCCTCAGCCGGCAAGCCTGTTCCATGCCGCTGCGCGGATCCCCAGCGATCTCGACGAAAAAACATACTTTGAACTGCATGGAATCGCCAGCCCCACCACCGAACTAAGAGACCGTCCGGGCAGAGATGTGGCGCCGAATTCCCCTCAGCTGGAACAACCTCGACATGGGCCTGCCCCGCGCACCCAGCCAGCCTGCATAATAGATCTTACATTGTCGCAAGAGCCGGCATTACCTGGCGAAGAGCCGACCTCCGAGCCCAGCAGCCCCGGCGGCTCTATCGATGAGCCCGAGATTATGCCCGATATCCACCTGGGGCATCAGCATGTGCCCGACTCATGCCCGGCGTCGCCTATTCTTAGCAACCAGATCCCCGACAGCGAGCCAGGATGGTACTAGCGGTACCAAGCACTGAGAGGCAGTAGAGGCATTAGAGGCATTAAAAAGAGGCACTATATATTCTCTGATATTAGAGGCAACGATCTTATTTGAATAGCAAAATGGTACCATTTGACAGCCGATCACGAAATCACGGCGCCGCTTATCTGACCGGCGCGACTTACCCCACTGACTAAATATGTCTGAGCGAACGCCCTTGCTAAGGGTGGCCCGGCCAAAGGGCTCGCGCTTTCCTCAGCGCCTATTTGTGTACACCACCGTAGGTGTGCTGCTTCTGGGTATCTACCAGCTTGTCTTCCTGGCCCGCACGTCGGCGTCGCGTGACTGGGATCATCTGCATAAGTCCGAGTACACCACGGCGGAGCTGCAGCGGGCCATCGTCAAAGGCATTTCCAACGACTCAATTGCAGAATACGCCGACCATTACTTTCTGAGCGGCCCTCATCTTGCCGGCCAGAACCTGGAGCTTGCTGAGTGGACCCGGCAAAAGTTCGAAGACTATGGCTTTGACGCCGAGATTGAGACGTTTGATATCTATATCAACTACCCGCTGGACCACCGCGTGGCGCTGCTCAATGGCTCGCATGTGGTCCATGAATTGTCGCTGGAGGAGGACGTGCTCAAGGAAGACCCCACCACGGGCTCGCCCGACCGCATCCCTACCTTCCACGGCTACTCTGCGTCGGGCAACGCCACTGGCAAGCTTGTGTATGCCAATTTCGGCCGCAAGCGTGACTATGAGACGCTAGTGGACCGCGGAGTCGACTTGAAGGACAAGATTGTCATTGTGCGGTATGGAGGCAATTTCCGCGGCCTCAAGGTCAAGTTTGCCGAGGAGCTGGGCGCTGCCGCCGTCCTGATCTACTCGGACCCCAAAGAGGATGGCGAAATCACCGAAAAGAACGGCTACAAGCCGTACCCCAAGGGCCCGGCCCGCAACCCGTCCAGTGTGCAGCGTGGCTCGGTGCAAGACCTGAGCCACTCGCCGGGCGACCCTACCACCCCCGGCTGGCCTTCGCTTCCCGGTGCTAACCGCACCGAGCCCGAGGGCATTCCCGGTATTCCCTCGATTCCTATTTCATACGAGGATGCATTGCCGCTTCTCAAGGCGCTCAATGGCCACGGCCATGTCTTTGACGACTGGAAGGGCGGCCTCGACGGCATCGACTATGCCGTGGGGCCCTCGAAGCTAGAGGTCAATGTCTACAATGAGCAAGAGTACAAGATCCGGGCTGTTCACAATGTCATTGCCACTCTTCCTGGTCTGCGCGAGGAGGAGGTCATCATCGGCAACCACCGCGACGCCTGGGTGCTTGGTGCATCGGACCCCAACTCGGGCTCCATTGCCGTTCTGGAACTGGCTCGCGTGTTTGGTGAACTGTACCGCAAGGGCTGGAGACCTTACCGCACGCTTGTGTTTGCATCGTGGGACGGCGAGGAGTACGGCTTGCTGGGCTCCACCGAGTGGGGTGAGGCGCACGCAAAGTCGCTGCGCAAAAAGGCGTTGGCCTACCTCAACAGTGACGTGGCATGGACCGGCCCCGTGTTTGAGGCGGCATCGTCGCCGTTGCTGTTTGATGTGATTAACTATGCTGCCAAGAACGTCTTGGATCCGGTCAACAATACCCGCACTGTCTACGAGACATGGGCCGAGCAGTCTGACGCCGTGATCAAGCCCCTGGGCTCTGGCTCCGACTACACCGTGTTCCAGGACCATCTGGGCATCCCCAGCTTCGACTTTGGCTTCCGGGGCGGCCCCACCGATCCCGTTTATCACTACCACTCCAACTACGACTCGCTGCATTGGCTGCGAACCGTTAGCGACCCGCATCTGCATGGCCATGTTGCCGCGGCCCAGTTCCTTGGTCTTGCTGCTGTTCAATTGACCGACCATGCCGTAATTCCGTTTTCGCTGTCGCCTTACTCGGAGCAGCTGCACCACTACCTCACCGACTATCTCAAGGACGAGGAGAGCGAGCAGGCTCAGGAGCTGCTGTCTGTTTCTGACGACTTTGTTACCGACGCCGCCAACTACGACGACCATCTGGACGAGCTGCGCGAAGATTACAAGCGCGACTACCCCTGGTACAAGTTCTGGCATAAGTTCTGGCTGGTGACCAAGATCAAGGTCGCCAACTACAAGCTGCTGTACTTTGAGCGCAACTTCATCTACAAGAAGGGTCTCGATGGACGGCCGTGGTTCAAGCATATTGTTTATGCTCCGGGCCGCTACACCGGCTATGCGGGCCAAGTTCTGCCTGGTATTGCAGAGAGTCTCGAGGACCATACCTGGGAGCGCCTGTCCAAGTGGATTGGGATCACTCAGGATAAGATCTCTGATGCTCTGTCTAGTCTCCACTAACTTCCATAATAACTATCACGATTTTGTTTTTTCTGTATTTGAACTAATTGAGTGAACTGATTCACTATATTAGAACTAATGCAGCGGCATCGGCATGCATCCCCGCAGCTGCAAGATGCAGTCGTTACTAAACCGGCCGGGCTTGGGTCCCCTTAGCTAACAATGGCGAAATACGAGCTCGGTGTGCAGATGGCGTGCAACAGCTGCTCCAATGCGGTGAACCGGGCATTGGACCGTGCCGACGGCATTACTAGCAAAAACGTCGATCTCGCCAAACAGACGGTTGATGTGGAGTCTGACAGCCTCAGCCTTGATGACGTCCAAGGCATTGTGGCCAAGACGGGCAAGAAGGTGCTTTACGCCAAGCAGGTTTGATGATCCCCCCCGCCTCTAGACTCTTTTTGTTAGATGTTATGATATGTAGTTTGTGCTGTTTACTTGGCTTTAGCCGGAGTGCTCAAATGTCCCCCTCAATTACTGCCAAGATCGATCCGCTGGGCGTACTCGGTTGCATTGCTGCAGAACTTCTGCTCGATCTCGCTGCCGTAGCCCGCAGCCACGCGGCACAGCAGCTCGTTGAGCTCGGTGCGACCGAGAATGTCGACATGCTCGGCGGTCTTGGCGCCGCCGCGCAGATCGTATTTGTCGGGCTGGTGAAGCATTTCAACCACCTTGATCTGAGACTTACCGGGATTGAATTTCGAGTTCTCGTCCTTCCACCGGTGGCACATGGTATGGGTGAGCAGCGACACTGTGCCGTCGCCCTCGCCCAGAATCACGGGGTCGTGGCCGTCAAAGTCAATGGTGAAATTCAGCGGCGTGCTGGCATCCTTGGTGGTGTCGGCATAGGTATAGGCCCGCTCGGTGGGGTTGCCCACGCCATAGAAGCAGTAGACCTTGAGATCAGGCGCGGTGGGGAGCGCAACCTCAAGCGGATTGCTCCACTTGCGAGGATCCTTTTCGTTGGCCTTGACTTCCTTGCGGCTGCGAGCCATGCCGAACGAGTAGAAGCTCTCGGTGCGGTTGCTGAACCATTTGGGCGAGTTCTCCAAAAGGTACTCGTTGGTTTCCATAGCCGTGAGGTTGCGCTCAGAGTACTTGCTCTTAACCTTGTCGAACCGCAGAAACTTGCCGTACGAACCCCACTCGGGCAGCTTGCCGTCTTCTTTCACGTCGTCGGGCGCCCAGGTCAGGTTTCCCCACACCCAGTCGCCGCCCTTTGGCAACATCGAGGCCACGCCAGGGAACGACATGGCCAACTCCCGCCGCTCGTTCCGAGCAAAGAACTTCTCGAGTCCATACATAGCCATGGCATTAAGCTGGACAGTGTCCCGCATCTCGCCGCTCAAAAGAGCAGCACTGGCCTTGGGGGTGCCCAGCATGGAGCCGGAGATATCTACAAAGGCTTCAATGTGGTCGTTGACCCAGTTAGGGCCACCGTTGCCGTAGCCAGCGGCCTCTGCCCATTTCATGAAATAGAAAATAACCTGCGAGCCCATAGAATGGCCGGTGATCACCGTCTTTTGGCCGAGATGCAGCTTATTCTCCTCGATCCGGCGCTTCAACAAACTGAAAAAGCCGTCGCGGTTCTCCAAATCAGGGTACCCCAACCGCCAATCGTAGGCAGCCACAGCCATGGTATTGGTGTCGTAGCCCATAGCACTGAGATTTTCAATGATCTTGCTCCACAGCCAGTACCCTGTCATGAAGAAATCGGCCGCCTCCATTCCTTGGGCGGCCCGCAGGCGAATGCCAGGCGGGTCCAACCCTGTTTTCTCATCGAGCATCAGGTGCTTAAGCCAGCATGTCTTGTCCATAAGCATGGTGCGAATCATGTACCAACTTCCCCACAGACGTTTACGGTAGTGAGGCTTCGATGGGCAATCGGGAGTGCCTTGCAGACTCCAGCTCTCCAGACTGGTGGAAATAACTCCAGGAACAAGAATGACAGGGTACTTGACACCGTAGCCCTCAGAACTCAGGTTCAAGCCCACGGCAAACGAGTCACTCAGATCAGCGCTCGGACTCGACATGTCCTCGACTTCCTCGAGCATCGACCGGGGCAGGAAATCACGATGCGACAACAGCCATTGCCGCGAGATATCGGTGAGATCGCTAGCTGCTCCTGACTGGTGGCCGTAGTAGCCCGCACCTAGAATGCCAACAAGGGCACCAATAACGAAGATAACCTTTGAGCTTTTCCAAAAGCCGCCGTTTTTCTTGTGTCTATGTGACCGATGGCTTTTTCGGCGTTCGCTTGGTGGCCTCGGGGTGCTGTCATCGTGCGAAGCGTCTTCTTCCGGAGAACTGGCTTTTTTCTTGCTAGGACTCTCCGGGGTCTCTTTGGCAGGCGTCTTTTTGACGGCCTTTCTAGACTTGGCCGGCATGTTGGGACTGATTGTCACATGCTCGAGGATAAGCTATTCGATGTAATTTTCGTCGCACCCTTTCTTTGGAGATCTCGATAGTCAACGTTCTATGGGAATTTTTGATAGCGGATATCACCATCGATAGTGAATGCGCTGTGAAAGTTTCAAACAATTTGCACCTCGCATTATGGAGGACGCCTATATCTGCAGGTGAGCCGATATTATCTATATGCATGCACCTTCATTGCTCGGCAGATTAAAGCAAAAGAAAATCAAAAAAATAGAAATTAAAAACAATTAGCAACTGATCATCAGCAAAAAAACAAAGCCCTACGTGGGGGTCGAACCCACAACCTTCTGATGACTTTTATCCCTTGCGGGTCTTAAGAGTCAGACGCTCTACCGATTGAGCTAGCAAGGCGGCTTCGTGGAAAAATTGGTATTCTGTTCAGAATACTGTCAGGCCCAATGAAATCATAATTAAGCTAGTTTAAGCCGAGTCAGCCGCGCTACATCGATATAAGGGCCATAAATATAATCACAGCATATGCAGTTTATACATACAATTTATGTATTGCTAGAAAAGATCGCCTGGAGAGTACTGAGCTGGTCGCTAAACTGCTGGTGCAGGATACCCGAATCTCTGTTCTCGCCGCGGCGAGCAAGATCCTGACGGTGCTTGTTGGACAGCAACAGGCGCAGATCGTCTTCTGTGAGCTGCGACTTTT
This sequence comes from Wickerhamiella sergipiensis, assembly GCA_030563925.1. Taxonomy (NCBI): domain Eukaryota; kingdom Fungi; phylum Ascomycota; class Dipodascomycetes; order Dipodascales; family Trichomonascaceae; genus Wickerhamiella; species Wickerhamiella sergipiensis. The sequence goes on from JAJMKN010000035.1 coordinate 26,055, forward strand.
TTGCACGAGCCTGTTCCAGGACGCGCGTAGGGTTGCTGCGGACCGCCTCGTAGAACTCAATGGCACGACTAAAGTCCACATCTTTGGGGTCGCTGACGATGGACTTGAGCATCTGCTGCAGCGAGAGGATGTTGGAGAACATCTTGCGCATTCCGCGCTCGTTGAGGCCACTGATGTTCTCGCTTTCAAGGATAAAGAGCTCGTTGATGAGGCGGGCAATGCCAATGAAAACAAACCGGCCGTCCTCTTCGGTAAGAGTCTCGCAAATCACATTGCTGCAGGTGCTGATGTTCCGCTGCAAGATATCAATGTAGGAGTCCAGCTCTTCGGTGTCGGCCTGCAGGTTGTACTTACCCTCGAGAGAGGTGCGATCAAAGTAGTAGACGACGCGGCACATGATATCGCAGCGCAGGATGTTCAGCGCCGTCTCGGAAAGATTGCTCATGGTAGTCAAAGTCTTGTCGAAACCGCTCAAGGTGTTACCAGCCAGCATAATCCCCATTTCACCATCTTCTATGCCGCCAACAACGGCGCCCGGTTGGGCAGACGCGTCGGACATGATATTGGCGTCGAGCAGCGACCATCGTTTGCGCAGTCGCTGTTTGAGGGCCAGGTTATCTGACGCCTTTTTGTTGCCAGGCTGCGTGCGCCGCAACTCTCGGAGCCGCGCACACGTCCATTCGAGAGACGTTGCCAAAAGAGCGAGGGCCCGGAAACTCTCAACGTCCAAAAGGTCGGCCAGGGTCACGTCCTTGTTGGACTGCGATGTGTGTCGTTTGCCGATATAAACCTGCAGCTCTTTGGCCACGGCACTGGTGACTGCGCCCTGGTTTTCAGAGGATGTTGATGCTGCAAGCGCCTCGCGCAGGTTCTTTTGCTGGCGAGAAAGCACGTCGCCAGTCGCAAGCGTGTAAACCAGCTTGCCGGCCTTGGTAGAGCTGGCCACATAGTCGTTGAACTTGGCATCGAAAAAGTCTTGGACGATATCCATCAGCCACACGAGCATCTTGGCGTAGCTCTCTCTAAACTGGTGGCCGGTGTTGAGCAAACGGGTGAGCAGCTGCAGCATCTCAACAAACGAGACAGCAGCCTGCATGACCGGCAGTTGTGACTTTGCATTGTAGTGCTTGGCGACCTCGGTCGCTCCGTCGTCGTCAGCCACCTCTTCAAACGACCGCTGCAACGCCGTTTCTAACCGGGGCATGAATGTGGTTTCTAGGAAATTGTCCAGGAACATATCCACTCGAGCTACCGCCGTCTCGGCCGCCTCTACGGGCACAAGCACGCTTCGGGCCCGCTGCAAGAATGCTGCGGTTGGCTCCAGTAACGCGCGGATATTCAGCACGTTTACTGATGCAACCACCGTCAGCTTGTTGTCCTTAGGCCCATCAGCAAACATAGACAAGTCTCCGAAATCATCATCGGCAAGGACCACCAAACCGGGCACCGACTTTTTCATGGCGCGCTGCAACGCCTCCATCTGCTCCCGCAAATCGGCATCGCTGGGATCGGTGCTGGCAAAGCTGTAGACAGGGCCCATGAACTCGGAATGGGCCAGCGACTTGGACACAGACGACCAGGACCGTGACCGCGGGCGTACACTCGGCCCATCGTCAACATAAGTCAAGAAGAACTGGCGGAGCTCCTTTTCGACAGCGTCCCAGACGGCCTTCAAGTCGTAGGCCCCTATTTTGTGGACAGTGACGACCTCGTAAATGGCGCGGTGACCTTCGAGCACAGCCAGAAACTTGGAGAACACCGTGCGAGCCAGCGACTGCAGAGTCGCCAGCTGCTGGCTCTGCGCCGGATTCGAGAACTGCTCAAACAGCGTGCCCGGAGGCACTCTGATGGACTCGGGCGTGATCCGGGCCGCCCTAATGACATCGGCGACCGTCTTTTCCACAAGCCGGTGAATATCGTCCTTGAGCTTGCTTTGGAGGGTGCTCAGCGCCTGCTGCAAGCCGTCGAGCTTGGCCAGAGTCTCCAACACAGCCCGAATGTAAACAAACGAGTTCTGCTCCGCCGGTGTCGAGGCGTCCAGCTTCAGCGGCTCTTTGAGGTTATAAATAAGGTCCGTCAATCCCTCTGAGACCTGCCGGCCAGTAGCGTCCATATGCAGGCGCTCGGCCAGCGCATCTTCGGGCATTGTCGCCAGATCATTGGCGTTGAATTCGGTGAACCGCCCGGTAGTGTACGGGGATCGCAGGTAAACATGCGAGGTCAGCTCCTCAATAAGGGTGGGGATCAACGACATCTGCTGAGCAACAATGTACGAATGAAGGGGCTGGATGGCCGGCACCTTGAGTAGATCGTAGCTGTTGATGGTCTCCAAAGCGTGGTTCAGCGTATCGTGGGCATCCTGGAACTTCTTCTGCGAGACCTGCGCCTCGTATTTGTCGGGGACCTGCTTCAGGCTCTCCACAACGTCCAAAAGCTTGAGCATTTGCTCGTATTTCAGCGAGTTCTGCTGGAGATCCAGCAGCATTGGCCGTCGCTTGGCCAACGTGCGCCGCACCTCGTTCAGCTGCTTGCCCACATCTTGCACTCCTTTATGGTTTTGATGAATTCCGTTAACAAATGTTCGGTATACACCCACCGAGGAGTTGAATCCCTGGTAGTTATGGTCCACCTGCCGCCGCATGCCGGCCTTGACGTCGATCTGGAGCTTGGCAAACTCGGACGCGTATCGGGCCTTGCCAATGGATGATTCGTCCATCAACGACAGTGCTGCCTCGAGCGGGTTCGCATCGTCTTCAAGAAGATCGCCAAAGTGCTCGCCTACGCGGCCCAGGATCCGGTCGACCTCCATGTGTCAGCTGGTGATGCCCGGCCCAGTACCTTAGCCTAACTGCCCAGCTGCATTCAGCCCAACCTCTGAGCCCAACCTCAGTGGGCGCAAATGCGTTCTGGATCGAAGTTGAATTTATAGAAGATCCTTGTGTGATCTAGTGGGGTCATGGCTAATGACGACTTAATTTATAGAGGCTAAAGCTGTCAATCTGTTGTTTGACCGCGCACAGCCGCCCGGGCTAGATTCACCTCATTGTGCAGAAATGGCACTAGCCAGTCTGGGGGTGTATCCTCAAAGTCGAGGTTTAAAGGCGCTGCACACATCAATTCGTCTTCGTGGTGAGCAACTGCTTCAAAGTACCGATGGCGCAGTGCATCTGCTGCGCTGAGCCGATCATCAGGCATGTATACCAACATCTGAGACAACAGATCAAACAGGTCGCTTTCGGGAGTAGTTCCAATCATCTTGTTGAGCGGCTGGGTGGGAGAAGACCCGGGAGATGCACATTCCAGTTCTCCGAGCTTGTGCTTGTTCCAGATTGTGTTCATTGTCTTGTCACTAAACCACTGCTGAGGCGGCCCGCCCAGAGTTTTGATGATGCGGCCAAACTGGTCTCGTGAGCTATCACCCTTGAACAACGGGCGCCGAATCAGCATTTCGGCAATGATACAGCCTGCAGCCCAAATATCAAGCCCGAAATGGTAGCTGTCCACGCACAGAATGATTTCGGGAGCACGGTACCACCGGGTGGTCACGTAGCTGGTATACTTCCGGCGGTCATAATTATCCTTGGCAACAACGCGAGCAAGTCCAAAGTCACACACTTTGAGGACACCCCGGCGAGTAATGAGAATGTTACCAGGCTTGAGGTCTCTGTGGACGACATTGGCAGAATGAATGTACTTGAGCGCACACAGCAACTGGTATCCTACGCCCGGTGCATGCCACTCGGTAAGAATTTCTTTTCCTTGTCTAATAAGTTGTGATAAATCAGTGTCCATGAGCTCAATGTAGCAGTAGAGCCCCATTCCTGGATCGCTCATCACCAGGTCGGCATCCAACAGCTGGATGATGTTTGGATGGCCGCGAAAGTGACGCATGATCCGGAGCTCGCGAATGGCTCTGCGGAGATGGATTTCGTTGGCCATCACACTCTTGATCCGCTTGACGGCGACCTGAATGCTCTCGGCACCGTTCGTGGTGCGGAATTCGTGCACGTCGCCAAACGTGCCCTGTCCCAGGCGGCGCACCGGCTCGTACTTTTCGCCAACAACAAAGTCAATATCTGAATATGTTTTACGCCGAATCATCAGAAAGAATACTCGGTGGCACCTTCTTGGGAAGCCTTTCCTATATACAGATTTTCTGCAGGTTCATGCATGCTGTACAAGGTCGCCTATATTCAGCTCCATTATGGCGCCTGTGGCTCAATCTGGCAATGCCCCCTGATTGAACCAGCCCAGGATGACAGGAACCGGTAAAGACGCAAGAGGCCAAACAAACTTGTACACAGTCTAATTTCGCTACCTAAAAGAGGTTTAATTGTCACCCTTTTTCTTGAGCTCAGCAAGAATCTTCTCGGCAACACTAACGTCGTCAACAGCAATCTTGCCATCAAACCAGTCAACCAGAGTGGGGCGAGGAATGTTCTTAGTCTCGTCGATTTCCTTGGCGTACTTGGGGGCCAGCTCCTTGAGCACAACCAACTGCTCCTTGGTAGGATTGCCCTCGTTGACCTCCAGGTCAAAGGGCTGGCTGGGCAGGTCGGGGTAAGTCTTCTTGATGTACTTGAGCAATTCGGCGCTCTTGACGATCTTAGGATCGTGGAACAGCGTCACGACGCCGCGGAGGTGCTGGAGAGATTTGAGCATCGACATGGTTGAAGGGCGGAGGTACGATTTGGTAACCGCTGTTACTAGAGGCTTATATGGGGATTGGTCGAGACAACCGCTCCAACAATAGGGTACGGACAGGGCAGGGGTCCGGCCGGCGTCTTGCTTAGCTAGAAACATCCAGGGCAGGTAGGTCACAATATTCTGGTGAGGAAATCTGTACCCGGCCCCCTCCAAAATCATGTCGTCTCTTAATACGCTCACCAAACTGGTTGATGAGTTGGCGACGGCCCTTCAGCATAAACGCGAGGCTCAGGAGTCTACATCTAGTCTTGCTCAGAACGTCTTGAGTTCGTATCATGACGAGCTAGGATCCAATAACCCGCCGGCTCCAGCGGCCGAGCCAAACACGGAAAAGGCCAGGCACGCAATGGACCTGAAAATGTCGCTCCAGCAGGTGACCAGTGCTCAGCAGGACGCAGCCGATCTTGTTGCCGACATTTCCGACGCTATTGTTATGGTCCGCGACGGCATTGCAACTGCTGTGCAACAATGGGAGGGCACTGCTGCTGGCATTGTCGAGGACTATCGCGAACGCATGGAGCTGGAGCGTGAGGTGTACACGGAGATCCAGGAAAGCAAGCGTCGTCTACAGGACCAGCTGCTGCAGAAGTATCAACTTATAACGAAGCTGCAGGCTGACCTCAGTTCCTTGACCGCGTGAGCAGTTGGCAAGCGGTTGCGCGAAACCCGGGCTTCTTATCGCACTTATTTATTCATCTATAACCGTTTATTCAACTATAACTGTAGTTACTCTAGTGTCAACTATCATTGAACAGACCGCTATCTTTATAAGGGCCCGGCACCGGTCTCTGGGGCCAGAACGGCATGTTTTCCCGCACCGAGCCGAGCTTGTCCAAATCAATGTCGGCGAAAATAACCTCCTCACCACCAGTGGTGGCTTCGGCAATGATTTCTCCCCACGGGTCCACCACCAGAGAATGACCGTAGCTCTCACGTTTCCCTTCCTTGTCGTGCTTGCCTACCTGAGCGGCATTGATAACATAGCACTGGCTATCAATGGCCCGGACTTTCGAAAGCGCATGCCAATGCGCAGCTCCGGTCTTTACCGTGAATGCAGAAGGGTACAAAAGCACCTGGGCGCCCCGGGACCGAAGGTACAGGCCGTGCTCCGGGAAGCGGATATCGTAGCAAATTGACGCTCCAATGGAACCAACCGGGGAGTCAAATGGCTCCAGAACAGTGGTACCAGGCTCCACACTTGACGACTCTCTGAGAATAGGGCCGTTGGCAATCTCCACATCAAACAAGTGGATCTTTTGGTACCGGTTCACAATCTCGCCATTTGGATCAATCCATAGCAGCGTATTTTTCACCTTGTGGTTATCGGCAGGCTCGTGTACCCCCACTGATACAAAGATTGGAGAAGGAGCGGCCTTTAAAGCAGCTCTAATCTCGGCAATGAACGGCGACTTGTCAACTGGTTGCGCCAAGCTAACTGTATGGGCCGCACTGCTTCCAATGTAGTCGCTGGCTTCCGGCAAAAAGATCGCCTTGGCCTGTTTTTCGGCAGCCTGCTTGATTAGCCGCGCTGCCGCCTTGCCATTTTGAGCAAGCGAGGATGTGGCTGTGAGCTGGCCAACTGCTGCAAGCGTCATGCAAGATAAGACCCGGGGTGGCTTGTGAGTCATGCGTTTGTGAATCGATTGCAGAGATGGCCGGCAGCGCCCACGACAAGCTTGTTCCTGAAGTTGTGGAACTCCGCAATAAAACTAAAGCTACTATATTTCCTGTAAAGGGCGGCGAGGCTATCCCCAAGCCAGTTCTGGAAGCAATGCGGTCGCTGTTCAACTACGAGATCGAAAGAGGTGACACTTATCCTTTAGAGGAATGCCAAGACTTTGATACGTTTGTAGACTACTGGACAAGCAAGTTCTGTGCGGTGATGGTTGAAGGAGAAGTCAAGGAACTCGCAGACGACTCCAAGCTCATGGGAACGTTCTATATCAAGCCAAACTTTGTGGGCCGCAGCTCGCACATCAGTAATGCAGGCTTCCTCGTGAACCCTGACTATCGCGGGTTTGGAATTGGCACCGCATTGGGCAAGCAGTACATCCAATGGGCTCCGAAACTGGGCTACGTCTACTCGATGTTCAACCTTGTCTATGTAACAAACACTGCGTCGCTCAAGATCTGGGATGGCCTTGGGTTTGAGCGCATCGGCCGTATCAAAGGTGCCGGCCGCCTCAAGAGCAGCAAAGAGCTGGTAGATGCGATTCAGTTTGGCATGAGCTTCAGCTAAGTTCAATTGACAGTTTTTGCTAGTGAACTAGCTCATTGGTGGTATCCACGTTTGGGCATATATAGAAAGCATCTAGATTCACTCTAAGTAAATACCTCGCGGCGCCCTACCCTGTGTCACATCCCAAGTCCTCTGTGGCTATGAAGGTTGGGTCTGCGATCCATGTTCTTGCGTTTTCGCTGCTATATGGCGCATCGTGTTACCAGAGCTATTCGTCAACGGTGGCCGTTATCACTTTACCGTTCAAAAAATTCGTGGACCTGTTCCACAAAACTATGTATGGCTACTATGGCCTGCAATTAGCGTCTACTGCAACTCTTTTACTGACGGCGCCATTTCCGTGTCATAGACTGCCTATGATCTCGCTTGGCGTGTCTGCAGTCGCAGCGACTCTCAACGCCACAGTTTTCTTTCCTCGCACCCTCACGGCTACCAGTGAGCGAGACGCACAAGCGGCGGAAGAGGGCAAGTCCTGGCATGATCCTACCATCAGCGATAAACTCAAGGCCCTCAACCGGAATTTCCACAAAACCCACGCGCAAAGCAGTTCTCTCCAATTCACGTTTATCAGTGCATTGTCTGTTTACGGGATGTATCTTGTATCAAGAATGAAGTTTGTTTAATGGGCTGCGGGTTTGGCTGCCAGTTTGCCCCTTGACTCTGTTTGTCTTTAATTATGTACATAAATGCTATCTGGCTTTCTTTTTTCTTTTGGGTTGGGGCCTCAATTGGAGCTCGTTTGACGAGCCAGCCGACCAGCGCCGTCCATCACCATCCAGGTACTGAGCTCGCCAGCCGCCCTTACCATGCAGACGGCCGACCCCATGCTGCGTCAGAACTTGCAGGGCGGCCAAACTTTATCAACATCCGTGTTTATTGCCAGGTCGAGGCGTTGTATTGAAATATCGACCAAATCCAATGAGTATCAATAGTCCGTCGGAAACAGCCGGGTTTCGCACCGAGCTGTTATCCCGACAGCTGGAGCCATACACAGTTCTGCTCCGCGACCGCGAAACCACAGCGACGATCTATCCAATATCGAGCCCTAGCCAGTTGCCACTGGGACTGCTAGCGTTTTTATGCGATGAATTTAATATGGAAGTGGACCGAGGCGACACGTTCCCCTTTTTCGAGCCGCTGCATGTGGACGCTTTTCAAAACTACTGGTTTGGGTCCTTTGCCGGTGTGATGTTGCTTGGGAACTCGCCTCGTATCGAGAACCGAGACCACTGGGAAAAGGAATGTCTTGGAACATTTTACATCAAGCCCAATTATCCTGGCCGATGCGGACATATTTGCTCTGGAGAGTTTCTGGTTAACGCCGGCATTCGCGGCAAAGGTATCGGCCGCACTCTAACCGAATGCTACTTGCACTGGGCCCCCAAGCTGTCGTACACATACTCTATGTTCAATCTTGTGTTTGAGACCAACGTGGCTGCACGGCGGATTTGGGAAAGTCTTGGCTTCAAGCGTATTGGTCGCTTAAAGGGAGCGGGTATTCTCAAGGGCATGGAGCACGCGGTGGACGCGCTGATTTATGGCCGCGATATTGTGGACGCCACCGAGGATATCGGCGAGCTTCGCTTCGACAAGATCAGATACTATTTGGAAACAGGACGGTATCCTCCTCATTCTGACCGCTCAGAAAAGTCTCGATTGCGGTCTTCAGCTTCTCATTACCGGCTCCAAGATGGCAAGCTTCTTCTCAAGAACCGCGAGGTTGTGGCCGACACCGAGCGCCAGCTGCAGATTGCTACCGAAGTTCATATGGAGTTCCACCACGGCGTCAACAAAACAACTGCACAGATTACGGAAAAATACCACTGGGTGCGCATCAAGGATACCGTGGGTACGGTTATTCGAAGATGCCCGGCGTGCCGTGAATCACACACGCGCGCCCCACCGGCCAAACGGGCCAGAAAGGACCTGCAGCCGGGCGTCGACAATGTGGCCAACTCGATCCAAGACTCGATCCACCCCGACGATCTGCAAAACGAGCTTCTCAAGTTCGATACTGCCGATGGCATGATCTCCATCCCGAGACTGCAACGTCCTTACGCATACCGGCCAGACTTCCAGAGTCAGGAGGATATCCCCGTGGATCCGCAGGTGGAATCTGCGTTTGACGACCATGTCCAGAGTGGCGAGGAGATAGCCATTGCGCGAGCGCTTATCCAGGCGAATGGCGGCTCTACACACCGCAACATGTTCTGACCTGGGCCCTGCACAGTTGCAATTAATTTAATACGTTGATAATGATAAATATATTGAAAATCATAAATAATTTCACGACCCAAATAGCGTCTTCCACCACGACGGCGACGACTGGCTGATTTTGTTCCACCGGCTCTCCACCGTGTCGACCTTTTCGCCGAACCGGTCCACGGAATGCTCGATTTCCGTGACCTTGGCGTCGAGAATCCGCCACTCATAATCGAGTTTCGACATCAACGCCTCGAGATCCCGGATCCGCATCTTGACGGTGTACTCTTTGCGCCGCGACGCATGGACCTGGAACTTGATGTGGTCTGTTTTTCGGTTCTCAGAGTTGACCTGGCTGTTTTGCCGCTGCAACTCCTTGCCAAGCTTCTCGCACAGCTGACTCTCGTTGCCGAGGTGCTGCATGAGCTCTTTACGCAGTGCTTGAGCCTGCTCGTACAGCATATAGACCCGGGGCGATGATGCCGGCAGGTCGTACGGCAGCACCACGCGCTCTACCTGGCTCAGGCTGGCTACGCGCTTGAGGTTTTGGCGCGGAGTCTTCTCAATGTAATTGTCGTCGCGCGTGAGGGCCTGGACGTCTGTTAGCAGAGGCCGGTTAGGCGTGACCTTGTCAGTCTTGGGCTCGTTGCAGCCCGGCGACACGGCTCGTGATGGCGCCAAATGGCTGCCATCGATGGAGCTGTTTGCCGTATGAGAAAGACGACTGGCGCCGTCGTGCGATTCAGGCAGCGAGACACTGCTCGCCTGAACGCTACCCTTGCGTTTATCGAAGCTACGCTCTTCACCCCGAGCTCGTGCTCGCAGACGATCTACGAGACTCGGCCGCCCGGATTTAGACCCCCGTTCACGCTCGCGATCTTCTAGGTTAAGAGAAGATAGCGGGATTCCTGTTACCGAACACACTTTGCCCTCGATATCAGCCACATCGGCTGTTTCGCTGGCAGTGGACGGCCGATGGCCAACACCGTGCCAGAGATAACGGGCCCGGCGTCCCCGGACATGCGGCACCAGCAGACCAAGAAGCACTGTTTCCGAGTCTTCGATGCTGGTCTGGGTCTTGCCGGAAAGACCCTCCTTGAGAGAACTCTTTACGACGGAAAACAGATCCATCTGATTGCCGGCCGACTTTGTCGCTTCCAATAACCGCTTGGTGGTCTGCTCGTCCAGCCGCATGGTTTTTGTGAGCCGCTCAGACTTTTGAAACTGCCGAATACAAGCCACAAACCGGTCGGCATCAAACGGGTCCTTGGGGGGCTTGAAGTTCAGCACCGAGAGCCGGCTGCGGCAGCCCATGACCCAGCCGACCAGGGCCGCAACGGTGGTCACAAAATACTGCCTGTCTGTGGCTACTGGCGACTGGTGGTATCGCGGAGTGCCAAACTGCGTCCACCACTCGGAGGTGGCCCGAACAGTATAGTCACACAGCAGGCCGTCCACATACTGCGGCTCTAAGACACCGGCATAGAACAAGGCGATCTGCATGAGAGTCACGAGCTCCCGTGCCGCATAGTCGATAGGAACGTGCGCAGGCACCTTGTACATGGACCTAAACTTTTCCGACGCCGTATGGCCGGCAGGGTCCAGGCTGATTGCTTGTCTACCGATACAGTGCAGCCGGCGGAGGTTCTCGTTTTCCACAAACAATCTGCGCACTTTGGCAAACGACGCCGCTGCCGGCATGGGGATCAGCGTCCAGCTGGATGGGAACGACGACAAGTTGGTCACAAGCATTCGGCCATAGTCGGTTTCTTTTGGCAGCAAGTGCATGGTATGGAGACCATCAAATACTTGCACGGTGACTGGCCCAAAAACGCCTGAATCCTTGGGCAGGTCAACGATATTGGCCACCACCACATCGGCCGAGTTACCGGTGTAAGAAGCCACGACGGTGTTTGGCCGTCGCTCGCACGCCCATTGTTCGATCATGTAGGCCTCGTAGCCCTTCAATTGCACGTTTCTCTTGCCGCTCTCACATTCGGGCTGCGCCACGAGCAGATCGGCGGTGTTGGTATCAATAAATAGGTAGGATATCATGCCTGGAGCGGCCGCCATTTTGTCTGCCTTGCTTAGTGGTGTTTCAGAGTGGCCTCTGTCTCAGAGAGAAGAGAGGGGGTTAATAACTGAAAATGATAAATAAACTTTATTTAGAGAAGAATTTCTACACTCGATATTCCTTTCAGGTTAGAATTGGTAGCAGCTTCTAGACACTCCCGTTCACGCCGGCACCGGCAGCTGGCCGTTGGCACTAAGAGGGATGCCAAGCCACACTTGGCTAATCAACCTCCCTACTACCGCTTGGCGATGCAAGAACAGATTTTCCGATCAGCGCCAATGGCGTTGGTCCAGCTGTACATTGCCACCGAGGTGAGCCGTGATGTTGTTGGAGCATTGGGCCAGCTGGGCACCATCGAGTTCCGCGACTTGAACAGCACTCAATCGTCGTTTCAGCGCACGTTTGTGGGGGAAGTGCGTCGCCTCGACGAGCTGGAGCGCCGGCTCAGGCTGCTCACCGACATCACGAAGCAGTCGCATGTGACCGTGGCGCCGCTTCCCGAAGGCGTTCTTAAACAGCCATTGCTGCGGACCTCGGAAATCGATGACTTGGCCGAGACCCTCGAGGCCACGACCCAAACAGTGACGACATTGGCGGCCGCCCGCAGCCAAATGGCCGAGCGCAGAGACACCCTGATCGAGCGGCGACACGTGCTGCGGTCCGCTGAGCAGTTCTACTCTGGCACATCCATAAAAGACGTCGCCTCCGCGGTGACGGAAGACAGCCGGCCTCTGCTGGCCGAGGCCGGGTTCATGGACGACGATGACGACGACGACGAGTTTGAAATTAGAGACGAGACCCCCGCTGCCCAGTTCATCATGGGCATCAATCTACTGGCCGGCACCATCCCCCGCGCAAAGTACGCGGCCCTCGAGCGCATTGCCTGGCGCGTGTCGCGCGGAAACCTGTATATTTCCAACTACCCGATCCAGGAGCCCATCAGCGGCGTTCTTTACGACGTATTTATCTGCTACACGCACGGAGACGCTACATTGGCGCGCGTGCGCAAGGTCGCAGAGTCCATGGACGCGCGGCTGTACCCAGTGGACGGCGACCCTGAGCTGCGGCGACACGAGCTCGAGAGTCTCAACTCGCAGTTGAACGAGACGTTTTCCGTCTACGACTCGGCCACGCGCGCTCTGGACATTGAGCTCGAGTCGATTGCGTCACAGCTCGCGACGTGGGCCGCCGAGGTTGGCCGCGAAAAGTTGGTCTACGAGACCCTCAACAAGTTCAGCTACGACAATAACCGCCGCAGTTTGATTGCAGAGGGCTGGGTGCCCTCGGACGGGATCCCCGACATCCAGGCGCTCTTGCAGCGAATCACCGAGCAGGCCGGCGTCAGTACGCCCGCGGTGCTGCACGAGATCCACACCAGCCGGACACCGCCGACATATCATCGCACCAACAAGCTCACATCCGCGTTCCAAGCCATTGTGGATGTGTACGGCATCTCTTCGTACCAGGAAGTTAACCCCGCCTTGCCGGCCATCATTACATTTCCGTTTATGTTTGCGATTATGTTTGGTGATATTGGACACGGTATCATTCTCAGTTGTGCGGCCGCAACGCTGGTGTTGCGCGAGCGCACAATTGCCAAAATGCGCCGGGGCGAGATCTTCGATATGGCCTTTAATGGCCGGTACGTGCTGCTGTTGATGGGCCTGTTTTCCATCTACACGGGCCTGCTGTACAATGATATTTTTTCCAAGAGCATGACGCTGTTCAGCTCGGCGTGGACCTGGCCAAAGCATAAGGATGGTGAAACCGTCACTGCATCTTACAAGGGTAGTCCCTATCCGATTGGTCTTGACTGGGGCTGGCATGGCGCCGACAACAACCTGTTGTTTACCAACTCGTACAAAATGAAGCTATCGATTCTCATGGGCTTTTGCCACATGACCTACTCGCTGTTTTTCCAGCTCGTCAACGCCCGCTACTTTGACCTGTGGGTCGACGTCATTGGCAACTTTGTGCCCGGCCTGCTGTTTATGCAGAGCATTTTCGGGTACTTGGCCTTGACAATTGTCTATAAATGGAGCGTGGACTGGTTTGCAAAGGACAAGCAGCCGCCGGGGCTGCTGGATATGCTCATCAACATGTTCCTTGCGCCTGGCAAGATCGAGGAGCAGCTGTTCCCAGGCCAGGCATTTGTGCAGCTGCTACTACTGGCCACGGCGCTGGTGTGCGTGCCATGGCTGCTCCTGTACAAGCCGCTGTATCTGAACCGTGAAAACAAAAAGGCCCAGGCCCAGGGCTACCAGGACCTCTATGAGCAGAGTCACCAAGGCGATGTGTTTGCCCTCGAAGACGATGCCGGCGACGACTTGGTGGTGCACGAGCCCGACAGCAGCCACGGCGGCCACGGCCACGGCAAGTTCGAGTTTGGCGAGGTGATGATCCACCAGGTCATCCACACCATTGAGTTCTGTCTGAACTGCGTTTCTCACACCGCGTCGTATCTGCGGCTGTGGGCGCTGTCGCTGGCCCATAACCAGCTGTCGTCGGTGCTGTGGAGCATGACGATCCAAAACGCGTTCGGGCCCACCGGCGTCAAGGGCGTGCTCATTGTCTTTTTCGTCTTTGCCATGTGGTTTGTCGGCACAGTTGTGGTCTTGGTGTGCATGGAAGGCACGTCGGCCATGCTGCACTCGCTGCGCCTGCATTGGGTCGAGGCCATGTCCAAGCACTTTGAAGGCGAGGGCGAGGCATTTACGCCGTTCGACTTTGTGCAATTAGAAGCCGTGATTGGCGAACTCTAAATATTTATAGCGCTAGTTCTGTTGTGTACGGTTGCGTCTTCCCTACGTTGGTATAGAGGACGGAGAGTTTGTTTACATTTAGTCATGGACGACAAGGTCAACGATATTATCCATCGGCCGCCGAATTTCGTCCAAGAAGGCCTGAAACAGCTCAGGTATCACGTTTTGATTGATGGCTTGAAAGCAGATACCACCGGTGACTGTCACTACCGCAACTATGTATGGACGATTCTGCTTCAGCAAACGCTGCCGTCTACAGATGAGTACCTCGAGCTAGTAGCAAGGGGCCCGAGCCCCAGCGACGCGAAAATCAATAACGACACATTCCGAACAATGGCAACCGACAAGGTTTTCCGCTCCAAAGTCTCCGAGCAATCGCTTTCTCGCGTGCTCAATGCCTTTGTCCACAAACACAACCAACCGTATGTGCAAGGCATGAACGTCATTGCCGCTCCGTTTCTGTATACTTCCCGCTCCGAGTCGCAAGCGTTTATTCTTTTTGACTACTTCATCTCGCAATGCTGCCCATTGTACGTCACAAAAACTTTGACTGGTGTGCATACTGGTTTGGATCTCGTAGACCTGGTATTGGAGATCGCAGACCCTCCATTGTACCAGCACCTGCGGTCCAAGCTTTTAACGGCCAATCTCTATGCATTTGCCTCAGTCATGACCTTCAGTGCCTGTACGCCTCCGCTGCACGAGGTGCTGCATCTCTGGGATGTGTTGATGGCGTATGGCTGCCACTTGAACATTCTCATTGTCGTGGCCCAGCTGGTGATGATGCGCGAATCGCTGCTTGCCTCACCACGGCCAATGGGTCTGCTGCGGTCATTCCCAGCACTCAAGGCTGCGGAAATATCTACGACAATGCTTGGAGTGCTCGAAAAGCTGCCGCCAAAGGTCTACGACTTTGTGATCCGGCACAGTCGAGATCCAAGCGTGGCTACGGAACTTGCAGCTTATCGGCAAAACCGCCGTTCCTAATTATACACATATATATTACTTTTTTTTCCTTGCACTAGAATTCATTTTTGCACTAAAATTCGGGCGCAGGAAACCATGCAGTGATCAGCGGTCGGCCATACAGGGTGCGTCCGCCTATGGCGTCCAGAGCTTGGCGACAGGCTTCAGGGTCTGTGAACTCGGCAATTACTCGGGGCAATATTGACGCTTGTACCGATACTTTTACGGGCCCAAACCGTTTACACTCGTCTTCAAGGGCCCGTGTCACCTTATCGGTGGACGAGTCCATGGGAGAAATGGCGTTGAGAATCTGCATCACTTTCGAAGCCGGAGCAGGAGTCTCGTTGATCTTGGCACCAAGCTGATCCACAGAACAGTTCAACGGGGGCTGTGAGTAGGCCCTGTCGAAAAGGGGAATCCCCATTTGCAGAGGGCCATCCGAAGCGACCAAAGCGGCCCCAAGACACTCTCCAGAGCGGTTGCGTATCACATGGACCTCCGAGCTACCAGTGATCTCTTTCACATGCTCTTCAGTAGCATCCTCCTTCAACCCAGAGATGATCCACGTCGAAGAGGCTTCCGAAAGGCTGCCGGTTTGACTCGGCACAACTCCGCGCGGCCGGCTAACTCGGTAGGTTCCAGGCAACGCCAGAGCAACCGCAGCGTGCCGTATTGACGGAAGCTCGGCTATTCCGGGAGCAGGGCTGCTGGGCCCCAAGCCGGCTTCTTGGAAAAGATTGTTGAAGTATTCCCCGGCAGACTCGTTGCCCTCAATTACGACCGTCCGCATTTGGCGGCTTTCTTTAGGCACCAGCGCCGGCACCGACAAAATCTGTTTAAGGCTTGCGGGCATTTCTGAGCCATTAATTTCGGTGCGAGGCCCAAATGCTCCTGAAAGCTTCACCTGCTCCACGCTCACATTCTCATAGCCAGCCGCAGGCATATCCCACCTCGAATGCCGGGGTCTTTGGGCTAATGGCACTGCGGCTCTTAGCACTTCGGCATCTGCCATCGGAAGCCGCCGTCGCGGCCTTCTTTCCTCTCGTCGTTCCCGGCGATCCCGGCCACCTCTTGGCCCTCGATATTCGCCCTGTCCCTGCCTCATGACAAAACAGACCGTTCTGGACCGTGAAGAGAAAAAGAATAAACACACAAAACACACAAACATAAAACATAAAACACAAATAAATACATAAATACCAAATTTCCAAAGTTAGCTACGGAACTAAAAGTCTACACCAACAACCATCAGCAGCAGGGCCATGCGCACAAATAGGCCGTACCGCATCTGGCGGAAGTAGGCGGCGCGGTGGTCGAAATCAACCTCCTCCGCGATCTCATTCACACGCGGCAACGGATGCATCACGCACATGTGGTTCTTGCACTTGGCCAGCACCGAGTTGTCCACCCGGTACACATCCTTGTACTTTTCGTACTCGGCGGCGTCGGCAAAGCGCTCCTTCTGGACCCGCGTGCAGTACAGCACGTCGGTGTCGGCCAGAATCTCGTCCGTCAAGGTCTCACTAACAACCTTGAGCTTGTTGGACTTCTTGAGCGCGTCCAGCAGTGGCTGCGGCAGCGAAAGGCCGGCAGGCGACACAAGCTGGATCTTGATATGGTAGTGGTCAAGCAGCTGCACCAGCGAGTGCACAGTGCGGCCGTACTTGAGATCACCCATAAAAGTGATGGTCAGGTTGTTGACGGATCCGAGCTCCTCACGGATGGTAAACAGATCCAAAAACGCCTGAGTGGGGTGCTCGCCCGGTCCGTTACCACCGTTGATCACGGGCACAGACAGGTACTTGCGAGCAGTGTTGATGGACTCAATATCAGGGTGACGCAGCACAACAGCATCACAGTACGAGCCCAGCGAGCGCAGAGTATCCTGCAGAGTCTCGCCCTTTTGCACCGACGACGTGCTGGCAGTCACATTGATGACGCGGCCGCCCAGACGCTGCATGGCAACGTCAAACGAAGTCGAGGTACGAGTGGAAGGTTCGTAGAACATGGTGGCCAGAACCCGGCCATTGAGCAGGTCCAGGCTGCCCTTGCGCTCAACCGACAAGCGCATCTCCTGAGCAAGGTCAAACAGCTCGTGCAAGTCGCGACGAGTGAACTGGTGTACCGAGGTGACCGGCTTGCGCAGGAAGGGGTTGCGGCGAAGCATATCCTTGAGAGCGGCCTTGGTGGCCAACTCGCGCTTCACAACAGGCCGATCACCAGAAGTGAACGACATGCGGTGCGAGCGCTCAAACGCAGGCGACAAAGGAGCCTGAGTAGGAGCAGGGGTAGCGCTAGGAGCAGGAGTGGCATTGGCCGACTCGCGAGCAGACGCCAGAGCCTTGGCAAAGCCGGGCTCCTCGTCAATCTCCAGAGAGTTGACAACGTCCTGGCCCTGGTTCTGCTTGCCAACAAGCTGGCCCTCGAGAGCAGCGACCTTTCCGCCAAACTCGACACGCTCGACGCTGCCGCAGAGCTTGAGGCCCTTGGCACCGGCAACAGCGGTCCACTCGGGCAGCTCAACGGGGCGGTCAAGATCGATCTCGACGCTGGCGTCGCTCAGCTCAGTAAGACCAAAGATCTTGCGAGGGTTCACGCTCAGCTTCTGGACGATATCCTCGGCAGAGAGACGGCCATCGCGAACAGCAGACGCAAGCAGAGGCACAGCAAGGTTGGTGCCAGCAGCAGGGTCGTCGACACCAAACGCCTTGGCAACCTGGTTAGGAACAGCACCGATGCTGAACACATCGATGGAGCTCAGATTAGACCACAGACCCTTTTGGTCGGCAGCAGTGGGCAGGAACTCGGCCGAGTTGGGCACATTGTCCTGGTTAACAAACAGCGACATGATGGCAACGTCGCAGGTGACAGGCAGACCACGGCCGCGGGTCATCTCAATAAGCTTGAGATCGTCGACGCGGCGGACATTGGTGATGTGCACACCGCGCTGGTACAGCGAGGCCATGAGCAGCACCGACGCGAGGTTGGTCGCGCTGGCATCAGTCACAATAGGCTTCTGGGTCGACCAGGCCTCAAAGTGAGCAGACACATCAGTGACATTGTCGAGGTGCTGGTGAGCATGGAAGGGCAGCCACAGGGCGCCAACATCGGGAGCCAGCTGGCCCAGCTGGGCAGCGTTGGCCTCAGTGGCAGCCAGAGTCAGCAAGAAGTCGACAGTGCCGGCCTTGGCCAGGCTGGCGCGAGCGGCAGCCAGGGTAAAGGCAGAGTTGATGGCACCCTCGGCCGACGACGGCAGCATCACGTTGGTGAGGAAACCGTTGGCCAGCGAGCTGTCGAGAACCTGCGAGATCTGCTCGGGCGAGTTGAACGACGGCAGGTAGCAGCCAACGTTCACAAAGCCGCCAGGAACCTGCAGAACAGTGTTGGACAGCTGCGAGTCGACCGACGAAATGGCAAAGTCGGGGCTCAGCAGCAGAGCCTCAAACAGCAGCTTGGCACACTTGACGTTGGTGACCAAAGGCACAGCGTAGTCAACAGCCATACGACGGGTGCGGTAACCCTTGGACATGTAGCTGGCGGGACGACGGAAACGGTTCGAAGAAGGCAGGTTGACGTACATGTCAATCATGTTGTTGGACAGGTACTGGGTCAGCGAGTACTCGTTCTTCTCCTTCTCATCATCCAGCAGGTCAAGGTACTTGGCCTTGACGCCATGCTCGGCCAAAAAGTCGGTAGTACCAGCAGTGGCGTACAGGTTGTAGCCAGCATTGTACAGACGCTTGACAGCCGGCAGCAGCTCCATCTTCTCCTTGTAGGAACCAATCGACAGCAAAATGTTCTTCTTGGGAGGCTTGATACCAGTGGCAATCAGCGACTTGAGGTAGGCCTCATACTTGTTGCGGCCAAAGGTGGCAACCTCACCAGTAGAAGCCATCTCAACACCGAGCACAGGGTCGGCACCCGACAGACGCGAGAACGAGAACTGAGGCACCTTGATGGCAACATAGTCCTGGGGCAGCGACTTGAGCGGGTAAGGCACAATCTCGTGGCCAGAAATAACCTTGGTGGCCATCTCGATCAGATCAACGCCCATGACCTTGGATACAAACGGGAACGAGCGCGACGCGCGAACGTTGCACTCGATGACCTTGATTTCGTTATCCTTGGCAATGAACTGGATGTTGTAAGGACCAGTCACATTCAGGGCGTCACCGATCTTGGCAGTGGCATCAACAATGCGCTCCACGGTCTCAGGAGCAAGGTCCTGGCATGGCACAATGAGAGTGGCATCACCAGAGTGGACACCGGCATTCTCAACGTGCTCAGACACAACGTGCATAACCATCTGACCATCACGAGCAACCGCATCCATCTCAATCTCCTTGGCACCCTCGATGTACTTGGTAATGACAACGGGGTAGTCCTGAGAAACCTCGACAGCCTGGTTCAGGTAGGTGGCCAGATCGTCACGGGTGTAAACAGTGTTCATGGCTGCACCCGACAGAACGTACGAAGGACGCACCAGGACGGGGTAGGTGACGCGCTCGGCAAACTCCTCGGCCTCCTCAATGGAGGTCAGTTCCTTCCACTCGGGCTGGTCAACTCCAATAGAATCAAGCATACGCGAGAACTTGTAGCGGTTCTCGGCACGGTCGATCATATCGGGCGAGGTACCGAGAATCTTCACGTTGTTGCGGTGCAGCGACAGCGCGATGTTGTTGGAGGTCTGACCACCCATAGAGATGACAACACCGGCCGAAGTCTCGAGCTCGTAAATATCGAGAACCCGCTCCAAGTTGATAACCTCAAAGTACAGGCGGTCGGCCTCGTCGTAGTCGGTTGACACGGTCTCAGGGTTGTAGTTGACCATGATGGTCTTGGTACCCATCTGGCGCAAGGTGCGCACAGCACGGACCGCACACCAATCGAACTCGACCGAAGAACCAATGCGATAGACACCGGAACCAAGGACCATCACACCGTGGTCATCAAACGAAATGTCGTGAGAATCGGCGTTGTAGGTCATGTACAGGTAGTTGGTGTGAGCAGGGAACTCAGCAGCAACGGTATCGATACGCTTGACAAAAGGCGTGATGCCCATCTTCTTGCGCAGATCACGCACGCTCAGCTCGTTGCTGCGGATGAACTTGGCGATCTGACGATCGTCGAAACCAAGCTGCTTGGCCTCGCGCATCATGCGCACGGGGATGTCGGCGCCGGCGTACCTGGTCATCAGACGGCCGTAGTCAATGAGGTGGTACAGCTTGTTCAGGAACCACTTGTCGATGTTGGTGAGCTTCCAGACCTGGTCAACGGTGTAGCCCTTCTGGAACGCGTTGGCAATGGCAAACAGGCGCTGGTCGCTAGGGGTCTGCAGCTCGCTGTCGATGTCGATGGTCATCAGCGCAACGGTCTCGTTGAAACCAAGGTTCTGGTAGTCGGTGGAGCGAATAGCCTTTTGAATAGCCTCCTCAAAGGTACGGCCGATACTCATGACCTCACCAACCGACTTCATGGCCGAAGACAGCTCCTTGGAAACACGAGTGAACTTCTTAAGATCCCAGCGGGGGATCTTCACAACGACATAGTCAAGCGAGGGCTCGAAGCAGGCGCAAGTGCTCTTGGTCACCGAGTTCTCAATTTCGTTCAAGGGAATGTTCAGACCCAGCTTGGCAGCAACAAACGCCAGGGGGTAGCCAGTGGCCTTGGAGGCCAAAGCAGACGAACGCGACAGACGCGCGTTGACCTCGATGATGCAGTACTCCTTGCTGAAGGGGTTGAGCGCATACTGGATGTTGCACTCACCCACCACACCAAGGTGACGAATGACGTTGATAGCGGTGGTCCGCAGCATGTTGTAGTCCTCATCACTCAGAGTCTGGGAAGGAGCAACAACAATGGAGTCACCAGTGTGGATACCCAGAGGGTCGAAGTTCTCCATGTTGCAGACGGTAATGCAGTTGTCGTAGGCATCACGAACAACCTCGTACTCGACTTCCTTCCAGCCCTTCATGGAGCGCTCGACAAGAACCTGAGGCGAGGCGGCAAACGCCTTGGCGCACAAGGCGCGCAGCTCGGTCTCGTTGTCGGCAAAACCAGATCCCAGACCGCCCAGTGCGTAGGCAGCACGGATAATCAGAGGGTAACCGATTCTGTTGGCAGCGTCCACGGCCTCTTCAACATTGTTGGCAGTGAAACTCTTGGCACACTTCTCGCCAATCTCGTCCATGGCGCGAGCAAACAGCTCACGGTCCTCGGTGGTGATGACGGTGTCGATGGGGGTACCCAGGACCTTGACGCCCAGGCCCTCAAACTCGTCCTTGAGGGCAATACCAACCGACAGAGCGGTCTGGCCACCGAATGTGCAGTAGATGGCATCGGGCCGCTCGTACTGGATGACCTTGCGCACAAAGTCAGGGTTCACGGGCAGGAAGTAGACCTTGTCGGCCAGACCCTTGGAGGTCTGGATGGTGGCAATGTTGGGGTTGATGAGCACAGTGTAGATGCCCTCCTCCTTCAGAGCCTTGATGGCCTGCGAACCAGAGTAGTCGAACTCACCGGCCTGACCAATGGACAGACCACCGGAGCCGAGCACCAGGACCTTCTTGACATCGACGCGAGGAGGCATGGTAGTCTTCTCGAACTCGACGGCCTTGAGCTGCTTGGTGTTGGCAAAGTCAACCACCGAAGTCAAAAAGGTGTCGAACAAAAACTCAGTGTCCCGAGGGCCCGGGTTGGACTCGGGGTGGAACTGCACCGAAAAGTAGGGCAACGAGTCGTGGTAGATACCCTCGTTGGACTTGTCGTTGGCGTTGACAAACAGCTCGTGCCAGCCCGAGGGCAGCGACTCAACATCAACCGCATAACCGTGGTTCTGCGAGGTGATGTGGCAGCGGCCCGACAGGTGGTTGGTAGCCGGGATGTTGTGGCCACGGTTACCAAACTTGAGCTTGAGAGTCGAGGCGCCGGCAGCGCGCGCAATCAGCTGGTGACCCAAGCAAATACCAAACACAGGAATGGTCTTAGACTCGAGCACCTTTGAGAGGCGTGCCGACAGGTCCTTAAGAATCGAGGGATCACCGGGACCGTTGGAGATGAAAAGACCATCAAACTGGTCCAGCTCCTTGGTGAAGTCATAGTCGTAAGGAACGACCTTGAGCTCGGCACCGCGCTTCACAAAGCAGCGGATCTGGTTGTATTTGAGACCAACATCCACAGCCAGAATGCGCACGGGCTTGCCGTCGGCCTTGAGCAGAGGCTTGACATCGGCAGGCACCGTGTAGAGCATGGGCTTGGGGTTCGACACCTTGGCAACCAAGTTCTCGACGTTGGGGTCCTTCCACTGAGGAACATCGAAGCTCGCAGGCCACTTGGCCGACGAGATGTCCTCGGAGAAAGAACCGTCAAGCGTGCAGATCCGGGCCAACGTAGAACCGTCGTTGCGGATAACTTGGGTCAGGCGACGGGTATCGACACCGTAAATGGCAGGAATGCCCTCCTCCTTGAGCCACTCGCCCAGGCTGGACTTGGCGAGGTAGTGCGAATATTCCTCGGTATACGAGGCCACGACCAAACCAGCGACATGGATGCGGTTAGACTCAAAGTATTTGGGCAGCTGGGGGACAAGCTCGTCCATGAGCTTGCGGTCAGGCACGCCATAATTGCCGACCAGGGGGAAAGTAATCACAAGGATCTGACCCTCGTAAGAAGGGTCACTGATGGATTCGGGGTAGCCGACCATACCGGTTTGGAAAACCAGCTCGCCGGCGACCGCCTTGTCGGCGCCAAACGAATAGCCCTGAACGGTGAGACCATTCTTGAGCTCCAGGGTCGTGAGACGGTGGCTCTCGTTTAGCGGAGGAAAGATAGGCAAGCAAACGGACATGCTAATCGTTCCAATCGTTCCTCGGCTTGTGCGCTAGAGGAAGAAAGGTTTTCTTAGGTACCGTTCCCATTCTTAAAATTATTTTTCACCCTTGCCCACCCACCGAACCCTGAGTTTTTTTTTCAGACGTCGATCGAGGATCGATTGCGGCTGGGTGGCTAGAAATTTATCAGGGATTCCGAGCCAAACGCGTCCGCACTCAGAACTAGACCACTTTTAACGTCGCGGATTCTGTATCCCGTTTGGACAGCAATCTGGACGCTTGCATGGCGAATTCGATCGGCGGTTAGGGCCAACGGTCTTATGCAATGAGCTTAACAAAACGAAAGTGGGCAAATTTTTCCGCTGGAACACGTAGATGGCCATGGCGATCGCGGGTAAACTAATTGAGAAGATTAATTGAGTAATTTCTCGGGATTTTCACGATATTCAGGTCCGTTTTTCCCGATCTTGCAGTGGGCAGTCTCTCCAACAAACACTTGATTTTACACCCTTAAGCATTCAATTGACCACAGCATGGCTCTATGATGCTAATCTACATCATTTACTATTTTGTGCACACCCTCAATAGACTAAAAACGCTGTCGAACCGTTGTGGTCGCCTGGCTCGCAATGGGAACTCTAGTCATCTGGTCTAGTCTGGTCAAGTCATCTGTGGTTCTGGGAGTGAAAGGGAGTAATGTCTAGTCAGAGGCAGCACCTCTTACCTAGTAATCATGCGCTGGCTGTGGCTATTGAGTATGGTGCATGCAGCTCTCGCTGCTGTTCTTGGTGTTGATTTTGGCGCCGAGTTCACGAAATCGGCATTAGTTGCGCCGAATATTCCTTTTGAAATTGTTTTGACGCCAGACTCCAAGCGCAAGGACGCTTCCGGCTTGCTGTTGAAGCCGCTGGGCGGGGAATTCGAAAGAATATACGGCTCTGCGGGCACGGCATTGACGGGCCGCTTCCCACAGTCGGCTTTATATTATTTGAAGGCTCTTTTGGGTGTTTCCCCCAGTAGTGCCACAGTGGAGTCGTTCAAAGCCGCATACCCCGGCCTGAACCTGACGTCGACTCCCCGCGATACCGTGCAGGTGAGTGTTGGCGAGACGGAAATCCCTATCGAGGAGGTAGTGGCCATGACTTTTGCGGACATCAAGGCGCGCGCATCCGATCTGCTCAAGAGCAAGCTCGGCAGTGGCTCTATCAAAGACACCGCCGTGGCCATTCCTGCCCACTACAGCATGGATCAGCGGCGAGCGATTGTCGACGCGGTGGAGCTGGCCGGTCTGTCTCTTATTTCGCTGGTTGACGATGGCGTGGCGGTGGCCGTTAATTATGCCTCGACGCGCCAGTTCTCGGACGAAAAGCACTATATTGTTGTTTACGACATGGGTGCCGAGTCGACAACCTCTACGCTTGTGTCTCTCCGCGACCCCGGAACCGGTGTTGTGCTTGAGGTGGAAGGATTTGGTGCCGACGAGAGCCTTGGCGGTCAGGCCCTGACTCTGCTGATCCGCGACATCTTGCTCGACAAGCTCGCGGCCGCGGCCAAGGTCGACCGCCGCGCGCTCGGCGCCCCCAAGCTGCTGAACCGACTCTGGCGCGAGGCCGAGCGGGCCAAGGCCGTGCTCAGTGCCAACACCGACGTGTCGATCCATATTGAGAGTGCTTACAAGGATACCGACTTGCACTTTAAGCTCAAGCGGGAGCAGCTCGAGGACGCTGCCGACAGCATGGTGGCGCGTGTGGCTGCGCCGCTGCTGGCGTCGCTGCGCACTTTTGATGGCAAGGATATCCACCCTGACCAGCTCGCCTCGGTTGTGCTTGCTGGCGGGTCGACGCGCGTGCCGTTTGTGCAGTCGCAAATCCGGTATGTTGCCGGCGACATCATCTCCAAAAACGTCAACGCTGACGAGGCGGCATGCCAAGGCGCGTGTCTGCGGGGCATTGGCATTTCCGGGATCTTCAAGTCCAAGCCCATGACGGTCATTGACCGCACCATCCACGACTTCAAGGTCATTGCGAACGGCAAGCCCCACAACCTGTTTTTGCCTGGCGCCGAGCTGGGCTCGTCGGTGACTCTCAACCTGCCGGCCGTGGACGAGGAGCTCAAGTTGACGCTGGCCGAGGATAGCAAGGACATCCTTGCGTGGGACGTGCCGTTTGTCGCCTCGGCGGCCGAGCAGCTGGCTGCCGACGGCAAGTGCCTGGACGACGCGGTTGTCGAGGCCAAGTTCACGCTCTCCACAAACGGCATTGTCAAATTTGTTGATGCCGCGGTGCGCTGCACCAAGTCTACATCGTCATCGAGTGGTGCTAACAATGACACTAGCTCAGCAGCCGCAGAGGACGAGCCCGCCAAGACCAAGCGCGCTAGCCGCTACCTTGCGTCGCGGCCCAAATACCTGGGTCCCGCTCCCTTAAGCACCGCCGACAAGCAGCAGCTCCAGTTCCACCTGCGTAGTCTCGATAAAACCGACGCCGATCGCCGGCGTAAAGATACGCTCCACAACGAGCTCGAGAGCCTGCTCTACCGCGTGCGGGAGCTGTCTCCCGACTCCGTCACCGTGCAGGAGCATATCGAATGGGTGGAGAATGGCGGCGGCAGCATTACCGAACTTAGCAGTCGGCTAGAGGAGGCTCGCAAACTGTACGAGCAGCTGGCGCCTGCCGCCAAGCCCGAGCCCATGGCCGATCCGGTTGCTCCTTCAAGCGACGGCGAGCGGGCCGCATTGTTGATCAGCGCCGGTATCGACTACGCCAAGGGCGTCAGCTGGGCCGAGGCCATCAAAAAGGCCACCACCGAGCAGCTTACTACCCTTAAAAAGATCTGCGAGGAAACCGATGGTACCGCGGCCGACGAGCTGGCGGCATTGGTTGACGACGTCCTGGGCCATAGCGAGCTCTAGGAATCCACTAGAAAAATAAAAGCATGTACTTCACATCCCACCACCTAGCTAACATATGCTAACACGGCATAGCTTGGCCGCAACAAACATTTGTTGCACTGCCTTTTAACTTGGGAGATGGGACACGCATGGGAGGGCGCCGTCCATGCATACTGAAGCACGTCTCAAAAGCAAGCGCGGAGTGAAGTTTTCATGACGCGTAAATCGGTCGATTGGGTTGCATTTACAGCGATTGAAAGTCGCGCAATCCAAGGTTTCGCTCTAGCTAGGGATTTCACTCTTGTCTGGTTCGTTTCCTATGAGCCCTATGCTGCGGGGACTCTGGTAGGTATAATGCGAAGGCTACTGCTGTTGTGGTTTTAAATTGAGAGACCGCAGGCAGGTCGACACAGTGGATTGAATGACGACACCACGTGCTTTGCCTGCCAACGATGTCCAGCTTTCCGTTCTCATGTAGCCAATAGACGTGGGAACAATTATATGCATTTTTAGGCTGCAATAGGTGTCCGCCCCGGCCACCCATGTACGCAAGTCTTTTCACATCCGCACGAATAGAGCCCCGTATAGAGAAAGCCTTTTTCTGATCCTTCGGCATCTGAGCTACATTTATCGGGTCAAAGTAGAACTCGACGCTGTCACGACCAACATTGCTTCCCATGCAGCGTCCGCCTGGAAACTTAATCTGCATCTCCTGTGGAGACATCCTTTCGATTGTATCGTCCCTGAGGCGGACACAGTATACAGTACTGTGTGGGCGAACAGATAGACTGCACAGGATGTACTGGGAGCATAGCCTGGTTCTGTCTGCACCCAGAACTCTTGGATGTTTTTGAATGGTCGGCGATGCTTGAACGCTTGAACCCGAATAATAGTTGTTTGAGGCGGCTTAGATCCCCCTGTCCGTGGGTATACACAACAGTATAGAAGGCGGCCACATGCGCTTAGCGCAAGAATAATGTTGCGTCCTGCCGCAGTCAATGTGCCTGGCCAAATCGGGTGGGGCTCCCCAGACCACAGTTTGAACATGCGAAGGTGAAACATATGGCACCACCAGTAGCCCTCTTTGTCTATACCAATTCGAAAGTTGCTGCTCTGTGCAGCAAACTCAGTATAGGGTATGCGTTGACCGGTTAAGCGATAAGCGGCCACAATCTCACGGTGTGATCTAGGTCCATATTCAACAGTACTCACCCACCCACTGGTATGCAGTAAGTGAATGATTGGAAAAACTTTGTCCTCGACGCAAAAGTCTACGACTGGGGAGTTTACTGAGAGGGGCGCGGCCCGAGGGTGCAGCGTTATTCTAACATTCGGCACGCCAGAAGTGAATGGGTCTCCCCAAAAATAAAGCTTACGATTGCAACATCGGCGGTAGGTTTCAAACCAGCTGATGCTGGGGTATAATCGAAGCAAAAGTGTGCGAGTCGTCCGTCCATGAGGGCCAAAGTCCCGCTTGAACCTATACTGAAACGCGGACTCGCACATTGAACGCAGCAGTCTGCTCGTGTACAACAATGACAGTAGATCATCTTCAGTGGTGTAGTGGTAATCTTTTTCAGAATCTCGAAAGGTAGGGATTCCATCTGTGGGATCTCACAGCACCTCTGTCAGAGCTGCACAACGGGGTGGAAAAGAAGGAGCTGAAGCCGGCGCTTATAAGTGCTCGCATGAGTAGAGTTAACCTTAATCAGGAGTAAACGGGGCGTAATAACTATATTCTGCCTAAATGCTGTTCTACCCCATCAGTGGGTGACGACTAGCAATGCACTCAAGAATCACCCGTGTCTAGTGCGTTCAGCGGGTCTCACGATCTAAAAAATGTGCACATGAAAGACAGTTCCTAGTATCGGTTAATGAAATCCGGCATTAGCTGGTGTCTTAAGCTTATCTACGTTTGGTGGTTTTAGGTTCGAGTGTCTCAGCATCTTGGTCATTGTATCAACAAGATCAATCTCCTGTTGAGTCGACAATTATCACACGCGCCTATAACGAGGATCAAACCAGCCCGTTGCTCGTATTGGTGAAAGCTGTATTGTAGTAAAGCGGGTCCCCGGATTCAACCGCCGATTGCCTGCGCAAAGCCCCAGCCCAGATCGCTAAGCTCCCATCTCCCATGCTGCTGGCGCTGGCCCAATTCGATGTCCGCGAAGGCAACCGGCTGGTGTGGACGTCTGAAAAGAAGGATCTGCAAGGAATTGAATTCGAAATGATTCCTAGTGGCCTTCACCACCGAGACTCGGACGTTATCTATTTCCGGTTCAAAGGCTATATCGGCTGCGCCGTTTACCGAGCCCAAACCACTCTCGGCACTCGTGCCGACGCTAAAATGTATGCCCTGGCTGCCCTGGAGCCGGCATTGCCTTGGAGTATGGAAACAGCATTGAGGAACGAGCTGGAAAAAGTGATGGCTGTAGAGGACCCTTCAGTGTTGCCGGATCAGGTCGGACCACCCGACTCGAAATGTCACCCGGTGCTGTCCACGACCCACTTTTTACAGTACTTTGGGGCCCTCGTGTTTGAATTGTGGAAGGCTGGCTTGGCACGAACACGCCTGATGCTGTTTGACCCCCAACTCTCGGTGCGAGACTGCTCCCAGTTTACCTATCTTATTTCAAGGCTGGCCACTATCCCCAGCGACGTCCGGCATATGCTGCCATCGCGCCAGCAATCAGATGAGGCGGCAGAGTACCCTTGTTTTTACAACGTCACTCTGCAGGATCTCGGGACGCTGCAAAAGTCGCCGGCGTTTGTAGCAACCACCACCGACGAGCTATTGACGACTCCATCGCGCGATGCCTGCGACATTGTGGCCGATCGCCACAATCTCCACCTCCTGGCCATCAACAAATACCTTGTCTCCACCTGGCGGGATCGCCATCGGTTTGCTGGCGTGGCCACCGCTTTGGATGTCCCCGACTGTCCTAGTGCTGGGTTGCTGGACCAGCTAGCCGATGCGCTTGCCAATAGCATGATGTGGTGGGCTTCCGCGGGCGAGAGCGCCGCGATCGATGCTGAAGACTCGCAGCCCTTGTTATCACCGGGCCCAGAGGGCGTCGCTCTTGTGGGCCAGTTTCATGCTTACACCCGGCACTTGATCCGCGTATTTGCCCGGCTGGCCGAGAGCAGCGACGGCGTCATTCGGGTTGGCGCAACTGACATGGCCAGCATGGGTCTGGATATCTGTTGCGCTCAGGACCGACGATTCATCGAGCGCTTCAGTCTCGTGTGGTGGGACCGGCCAGTGTGGTTCGGCGGCTGTTGTGGATAAACTCTATGTGGAATGATGAACTATGGAACGCCAAAAAATAATAACCCCAAAATATTAATCCTATAAGGGAAGCTACTCGCGGAATTTGGTGCCGTATTTCTTGAGGGCGTATGCGCGCAACTCTGCGCCCTTGATGCGAAGGTAGATGGGCAACGCAATTAAAGCGATGCCAATGAATGCAATGATAGTGCAGCCCCATCCAACTGGATAATTGTCAATAGCAGTATTGTTGTATAGAGCCACACCAAACAAGGGGAATGCACCGCCAATCAAGCAGCGCATCACCGTATTACTTGCCATTGCCGATGCAAACCGAGTGGGATAGAGCTGGCCAAAGTACGACACATAGGTCTGGAATGCAAGAAAAGTGCCCATGGCAAAGATGCCTGCTCCAATTAGAGGCGCAACCCAGTGTGACGAGGGCGTCGACGACCAGGCAAAGATCAAAATTCCCACTGGAACTGCCACAGCGGCAAGAATACTCACGGGGACAAACACGTGTTCAGGCTCTGGCGTTACGCCTCGCTTGTAAGGAGCAATCAAATAGCGCGAGATGTAGGGAGAGTAAATGACAATGGCAACCAGACATCCGATCAGCAATGCAAGATATGCCGCGCCTTGCTCTACCAGCGTGAAATGGAAGATGCCGGCAAACACAATGGGAAACGCTTCAAAGTATAAATAAATGACGGCATAAACAAGCGACAGATGCAGGTTCATCAGTAGCAAAACTGGCTCATGTAGAACCATCTGTAGGGGAAGAAGAGTGACCTCCTTGATGATCTGGCCCCACTTCTGTTCTTGCAAAAGAATCTCTCCCGGTGCCTTGATGTTCTCATTACCGGTCAACTTGCGAAGGCGTCGCGCCTTGCGCATGAGCAAAGCCTGAGGCGACGTCTCTGGTAATAGAAATACCATGAAAAGTAGAACAACTGCCGCCTGGATTAGCGAATACCAAAAGGCCCAGCGCCAGGAGTTCTTGTCAACCAACGCACTACCAATGAGAGGGCCAATGTACGGTCCGGCAACAGCTCCAACACTCCAAGCAATGATGGACCAAACATTCGCTGGAAACGAAAACATGTCACCAAGAGATGCGACGCCGTTGGTCATTGGGGGTGCCGCGAAAATGCCAGCCAAGAACCGCAACACCGCAAAGGACGAGATATGATTGCTCAATGCAGTCGGAATTTGCAGCACAATAAACAGCACCTGTGACACAAAATAAATATAGTTTCGCCCACCAAACGCAGGGCTCTCACTCATGGCAGAAACGAGCAGTGGACCAAGCCCGTATCCCCAAACAAACAATGTCAACCCCAGCATGACCTTGGTCGACGACGTATGCATATGCTCTCTGATCTTCTGTTCGGCAGGTGTGAAAATTGCCGTGGTCATGTACACAGACGTTGTCATAGAACAGATAATTACCGCGACGATCAGTTTCTTCAAGGTTGGCCAGTTCAACGGATTCTCCGGATCGTTGGGGCCATCCCAGCCAACGAGGATCACCGGCGAACCATCCTTCTCGCAACTGCCGGTGCCAGAAAATGAGGAGCCCGAGGAAGCTTCATGTTCAATAGGTGTACCGGCGGGCCGGTTGTCCTCGGTGCCTAGGTATTTTTCCGGTACAATATAGTTCCGTTCCTCATATACTTGCTTGGAGAGCCTCTTCCCCGAGAGCAAGTACACAACCTGGCCGGCAATTGAGTCTCGAAACAGTGTTGAGATACTCTGGCGAAATTGCAATGGCATTGAGAATGTTTAACTGGCTCAATCGAGAGCTTTTACCAGCTGCAACATGATTATAAATGTGGCAAGGGTTAAAGTGCAGCTGCAGTACTCGTACATGCAAACGAGAGGATTCTTGAGATCCTGTGCAAACCTCTTTTTACACTACATCGCTATTTCAGCCAGCATTATCCACATTTTATGCCCATGGTTGAATCATATAAAGAAACATATTGATAAACTCAATTCGTGACACGAAGGCTCTAAGAGGTACTTTATCTGCGCAACGGTGAGTCATGATGACTACACTACGATAATAAACTTACAAACTAATTCACAGTTATTTCAAATACACAAGAGAGAAGCAAAGCTTTTATAAATATAGAAATAGCGAGCCTCACGTATCAGCCGATGCGAGGATACGTCCTCAACTTTGGACCATACTTCTCAATGGCCAGGTCTCGAAGTCGGGCTCCCTTCATGCGCAAATAGATGGGCAGTGGGATCAGTGCAATAACACAGAAGGCAACAATACTGCAACCCCATCCAACTGGAAAGTTGTTGATGGCTGTTTTCCTGTAAAGGTCCTCTCCAAATAGAGGAAAGGCTCCTCCGATCAAACAGCGCATCAACATATTTCCAGACGTGATAGAGGCAGCTCGAGTGGGATAAAGCCGCCCGAGATATGAGAGATAGGTCTGGAATACCAGAAACGTCGCGCCTCCAAAAATGCCGGCCCCAATAAGGGGTCCAATCCAGTGAGAGGTCGGGGTCGAAGACCAGGCAAAAATCATCACTCCCAGGGGTGCACAAACCACTCCAAATATACTGACGGGTACAAAGAGCCTCTCTGGTTCAATAGGCTCCTTCTTTTTGGTGGGAATAACCATGTAGCGATACAAGTAATAGCCATATCCGATAATTGCAGCAAATACTCCCACCATCAAAGAAAGATAGGCGGCTCCCAGGGATGCCAGCGTAAAGTGAAACATTTCCCTGAATACCAATGGGAACGATTGGAAGTACAGGTACATCAAGGCGTACAGGAGTGATAGGTGGAGATTGATCAATAAAACCACCGGCTCCCGTAAGATGAGAACAACGGGCAGCGAAAACGCTTCCTTGAAAATATAACCCCAGGTTTGCTTTCTCAACATGATTTCACCGGGAGAAGTGATGTTCTTGTTGCCTGTTAGCTTTCGGAGGCGGCGCCCTTTGCGCATGAGAAGAGCCTGATCTGATGTCTCAGGAAGAAGGAAGAACATCAGCACAAACACGGCCCCTGCTTGCGCAAGCGTGTACCAGAATGACCATCGCCAAGAATCTCCACCAGTCAATGCTCCTCCGATCAAAGGTCCGACGTAGGGTCCGGCAACTGCACCTGCATTCCAAGCAATGACTGCCCACGCCGAGTCTTCAAATGTGTACATGTCGGCAAAAGTGGCTACACCATTGGCCATCGGCGGTGCAGAGAACACGCCCGAGAGGAATCGCAGCACGGCAAAAGAGCCAATATTTCGTGCAAGTGCGGTTGGAATCTGCAGTGCAATAAAAATCGCCTGCGAAATAAAATAAATATAGTTCCGTCCTCCAAATGCAGGGCTTTCGCTAAAGGCGCCGACGAACATGGGCCCAATTCCGAGCCCCCAAACGTAAAGCGTGATTCCCAGCATTGCTTCAGTTGAGCTACACCCGAAATCACTTTGGATGACCTTGATTCCAGGGGTGAAAATAGCCGTGGCAATGTACACTGAGGCTGTAAGAATGCAAATCAGGCTAGAAATAATAATCTTCTTGAGAAGAGGCCAGTTTACTGGTTTCTCAGGATCATCATCACTATCCCACTCCACAATCACCAGCTCCTTGTCGGTTTCAGGTCTTGATGGATCATTTGGATCGGCAGTGCATGCACTGTCCATTTTCTCCAAATCATCACTCATGGAATCACCAGAGTAGTTATTGGAGTCCAAGTCGACGGGATCCGCAGGACAGTCGGAATCGACTTCTATTCTTCCAGGGCCAGTACTGTCACTCGAAGCTGAGTGCTGCTCAAACCCGTCGGTCACAATGTACCGTTCGGGCATTTCGTAGCCTGGCAGCTCATAGGTCTGCCGTCCAATGCGACGGCCAGAAACATAATATACAAGTTGTCCAGCCAAAGAGTCTCTAAGCAGCGTGCGTAGAGTATACGCCAATTGCAATTGCATCGAGTATCGAAGTGTGCAGGGCCCAGATATTTATAGGTTGTAGTTGCGGTTTCAGACGCAGGAGCGAAAGAACATGCACAAGGGTAGGGGCTGTTCCAGATCTTCCGTGAATCGGTGGGCACCCCTGAGTGAGGCGCGGCACAATCATGGGCTGTCAACAATGATGCTGGGCAGCAACAATCGATTGTACAAGAAGATTGCTATAGAAAAATTAAGCAGCATTTTCCGTGTTCGAAACTGCTGTTTATTTTGTAGCTACTCTAGCGCCGAAAACTCAACATTCGCCGCTACCTCAACACTGATCAACATCCATGCAGGACCGTTGTTTGACAGATGATCGCGGGTAAGGGTACCCCAGCAAGGGACTGTCAAATTTGGCAGCAATATGCACGCTGTATGGAACGGGCATTCCATGCAAGACAAGATCTAGGTCTTTTGACGTTCAGCTATTTAACATTAAATAACCATCCGGAGCCAGCCGGATGTTAAAAAAAAAATATAACGAGGGGGGAGAAAGAGAAGCCGATTAAACTTAGCGTTTAGCAGCTTCAGCACCTCCGCCATTTATTTTTTGGTCCTGGCCGCCAGCTGCTGGCGCACAAACTCGCCCATATCTAATTTGGACCAGTCTCGATCCTTGAGCCAAGGATGCTCAAGCAGCTGCGCATACGACGGCCGCGACACCGGATCCTTGTTGAGGCATGCTGCCGCAAAAGAGCATGCTTCTTTTGAAAACTTTTTGGGGTCGAGCTTGGGCGCAACCCCATTGACAATGGCACTGAGTTGGCTGAAGATCGACGAGTAGGTTTCCGGCGGGTAGGGGTAGTTGCCGTCGGCCATTTCGATGATGCTCAGTCCCAGCGACCAGATATCGCTTTCGGCAGTGTAGCTGCTGGGTTGCTGCGAGCCGCCGGCATTGATGCGCTCAGGTGCCATATAAGCCTGACAACCAATGTTGGTGCGGGCAATAGACGCAACAAGGTTTCCGCTAACACCAAAGTCGCACAGCTTGACCTTGCCGCTGGTGGAACAGAGGATATTGGTTGGCTTGACATCGCGGTGGATGATCTTGTGGTTTTCTTTGAGGTCCTTGAGACCCACCACCACCTGATACACCACATAGGCCAGGTATTCCTCGGAAATGCCGCCCTCATAAATCTGGTTCATGGAACCACCGTCCATGAACTCCATGCATAGGTACACGGCACCCTCGACGAAAAATGCGCCGTAAAATTCGACCATGGAGGTCGAGTGGCACCGGTGCAAGACGTCAAGCTCCATGATGATCTGTCGGAAATTGGCTTCGTCTAGCTCGAGTCGGATCTCCTTCATAGCCATTGAGACATTGGTGGGCTTGTGAAGCACCCGCGTCACGACGCCGTAGTTGCCACTGCCCAGCTCCTCGAGCGGTTCAAACTCGTTGAGAGTGATGCGGAAGGACGTGCCCGACGAGAAGTCGATGCCTTGGGCGTGAATGACTGCTTTGCCAGCAAAGTTCAGCGACCCGGTCTCAATGTCGATATATTTGTCGTACGCAAACAGATTGTTCTTGTGACGCGGGCCCGAGGAACCGGCAGCGCCCGCGCCGCCAGGGCGTCCGGGCGCAGTGCGTGCCGCCTGCGGCAACTGCAGCGAGCCTGGCCGCGGTTGCCGACGAGGAGCTCCCCGCGCCTCACTCAGCGACATCCCGGCGGGCCGGCGGGCGGCAAGGCCGGCTCCTGGCGCGCGCATCGATGTGGCGGTAGGCAACCGGCGGCCATTGCTCGGCGTTCGCAGCAGGGCTCCGGAAATGGCTCCGGCCGGCACGCCTCCAGGAAGAGAAACGCCGGACGACCCAGCCAGCGAGCCGCCCGTTAGCGCACCACCCGGCACTGCTCCACCGGTCAATGCTCCGCCGGTCAATGCACCCGAAGGCACACCGCCAGGGTACATATTGCCTGCTCCGGAGCCGCTGGCCGGGGTTGCCGGTGCTGATGCCGCCAGCGTGGCGCCAGTAAGAGGGCCCGACGGCACCGCGGAAGCGGTAGGCGTGCCAATGGCGCCCGTAGGCGTTGCCGCGGCCGAGGCGACTGTTGCGGAGGGTGAGGGTTTCTCGCTGGATGTGGGATCAGAGTCTCCTGCCGGGGTTTGCGGGTTTTGGTACGACGACACGCCTGGGGCCTGGCTGGACTGGCTTGACTGGCCGGACGGCGTCTGAAGGGATTGAAGATGGGCCTGCGACTGGTTGAGGCTAAGATGAAGGGGCTGCGTATGCATCTGAGCCTGCGAAGGCAGCTGAGCCTGCGCGTTAAGGTGGGGGGTGCCGGGAGTACTGGGCGTCGAAGTAATGGGAGAGCAAGGGATCTCGGCGGTGGAGGCAGATGAAGGGGTCCTAGAAAGAGAAGGCGTCCGGGAAAGGCCACAGGACTTCGACGACGACGATGTCCGTCGCAACCGCGACGATTGCACCGCAAGAATGCGAGCCTGCATGTCAGCGGCCAGGCCGCCGTAGAGCGACGACGCCGCCGGCGACGTCAGGGGGCCCTCGGGCGACGAGGTGGCATCTGCCGACGAACTTGAGTTCGCCGGCTGGATCGAGTCAGTGGATATTTTCAATGGCCGCCGCGCGCCGTCGCTGAGGTTCAGTGATTCCACCGCTTTTTCAAGCGGCTCCTGGTCACGCTTCATTTGTCAGCGGGTTGCGGTGGGTGGGTGTGAGAGAGAGATACACTGGTATGTGGGAGAAAGAGGTGAGGTTATCAACCGTTGGTGGGTGACAAGGGTTGGTCCATGACTGCATGATAGCTGTCGCCCCTCATAGGCTAAGAAAAGAGCGGGTGAGGGGAACATCGAAGCCCATTTTCCATACCAATTGTACCCCACAAACACCAGTCTTGGCATAATTTTCTCGCTTAAATAGAATGGACGCTATAACCGCCGAGCTATTGGTGTCTGTTGACCACAAGTGGTAATCACGGCCATTCGTTTACAGCTGGTTTGCAAAGTTGGTTAATAAATTAAGCGGATTTTAAGCGGAGTCTAAATTTAACTAAAGATAAGAGTTTTCACAATTGTTCACATGCGCGATTTCGGCATTGAGGCATTTCAGTCCACCACCATGTCATTTGTATCCACAAGCCCTGAACAGCACTGCCCTGATCTGCCCTGACCTGCCCTGAAAAACAACCCTGAATCTAAGGACAGATGCTTTCCAGCCCTTTAGCAAGTCTCAACTAGTCTCTGCAACCAATACTGTCAACCAGATCCTGCTAGAATCTGAACTAGAGAAAATCACGTACTCATGGCTCGCGGGCGCTGTTTGGTTCGTGTGCTCATCATAGTAAACGCCGGCCGCAGCCCCACAGTCGCGGTAGTACCCACTCTCTTTAGTCGAGAAGCAGTGGTATTGACCCGCGTAAACCAGTTCCTGTTGGTGTCGTCGTTGGCTTGCATGACAGTTGGATTGCGGGCAATCTGCTGCTGCAAGTCGTCGCGGGCCCCAAACTCATCGCCCTTGAGCATAATCGAACGATCGATCCGATAAGGCAGACCACGATGACGGCCGCGGATCATAAGAGCCATCAAAATAAGCCGGCCAATCACGGTAAACTGGCCCGCCAGCGACGGCGACGTTCCCGGATACCCCACCGAAAGACCAACGGTGGCATAGGCGCTGACGACCTCGAAAAGACAGTCAAAAAACGGGATATCATTCCTTTGGATGCGGCCCGCCTCGGCAAGGCACACCACAAACAGTCCCAGCACCATGTACCACAGGTCATGCGACAACTGCCGCTGCATGTGAGAAATCAGCGGCCGCGAATGGTGGCGATGAGGCGCATTCGACGCGTTTTCAGAGGCGCCGTCGTCAGTTTCATCAAACGACGCCAGCGTCTGTTCCTCGTAAACGTTGGTGTTACGAATCGACATGGCCACTGGGAACACCGACACATACATCATGACAATGTAAGACAGCCGCACGGCAATGTGCAGATCATTGATGCTAAGGATGGAAAAGCCCGCCGTTCGTGTGCAAATGGACTGGAAAAAGCCACACATCACCCGGTAGCCGCGCGGGATGACCTGGAGGTCGGGGCGGTCGAGATCCAAGATCACAAACAGAATCAAATCAATGAGATTAAAGCTCACCAACGTAAATAGCAGCCATGCGGTAGTTCCTCGCGGGAACAGCAACATAAAGCAGCGGCGCGGATGATCCAGCAAAAACGCCAGCGTTTCGTGCATACGACCATAGGGCGGCGTGAGCTTAAACGCCAGCCAAATCATGATTCTCAAAAACACAGGAAGTCCCGTGTTGCCGGCCACTACCAAAATAGTCGACAGCAGAGGGAAGTATGCCGACTTTTGGTAGATCGTATACGAGTCCGGCGACAAGGACATGCCGAGATTCGCAAAGTTGGACATGCCGATGAAAAAGCTATACCACACGGGCTTGTAGCCCTCGCTGTAGGCAATGTCTCGGTAGTGGGACCTCGCATAGGTCCAGGGAATAAATAAAACAAAAGAGAGCAGCAAGAACCCAAAGTAGTACAGGCCAACAATCCACAGCAGCAGCTTGAGGGCGCGGTGCTCCACACCGCCCAGCTCGTCTTTTTGCTCGTGGGTCAGGCCCACAAAAGTCGAGTTGCCGCCGACCGTTGGCGCATACGACAGATAGTTTGCACGCATGTTTCGGCGATTGGACCGATTGGACCGCATCGAGCGGCCCGACCGCGTAGACATGGACGTATCGGCCCGGCGAAGTCGCGATGCGGTACTTTCTCTACGCCGAACAGGCGACGCCGAGCGGTAGGCATGGATCGCCTCGTCAGAGGTGGTAACCGCGGGCTGGGCGGTAGGGCTCGGCACCGTTGGTGTTCTTACAACACCGGAAATGCCCCGAGCCTCGTCCATCTCCACGTCACGAGGACTTTTGATCACTAGCGCCGGCCCGTCTTCCTCGTCCATGTCCGGATGGTTTGGGCGGTTCTGCATCATGTTGAGTGACCGAAACATATCCTGGGTATTGTGGTGAGGAGTTGGCAGAGCTCCAAAGCGAATATCACGGTCGGCAGGAGGCGGAGCAGCGTGCGCAGGAGCCGATGAGGACGTAGAAGTCGAAATCGCATCCTCGACGAGATCATCGGGCTTCTCAAAGTGAGGCCGAGCCCGTGATGTAGTGCGTGCATTTGCACGGGCCATCGTGGCCGCGCGGCGCATCTTGGACTGCCGCTTGGACATCTCGCCGATATTTTCGAACTTGCGCTCAAAATACCGCAGTCGCTGAACTACCATTGCGCTGTTGATAACCAAGGGGTGCGCAAGTAATGGCAAAAAGAACAGTGTGACCTGCTGGTAAGTGGCCAGATCATTCAACGGCACAGTGTTGAGGCCGGTCTGGGTTGACGCAGAAACACTGAGGAAAAGAGCATCCGTATAGGACATATTCTTGATCGGGTAGAGAATAAAAGAGCCAATCAAGGACAACGAGATGATATACATGTAGTGAATACCAATGAACGCCGTCAAGAAATGCTTTTGCGACACAATAAAGTCGTTGACCTGTGTGCGAACATAGTCGATGGCATCATACATGTAATACCGAAGCCTCGGTTCATCTTCTTGATCCAGAAGGGAGTCGTCTTCATTTTGCGACATAGATGCGGAATCTGTGCGGGTGGGTACGATGGTAGATGCAGCGAGGATAGAAAGGATCTGCTGTGGCCACGGGCTTTTATGAGACTTAGCAAAACGTGATTGAGGATTGGTGAGCAGCGAACCCTAGCCCCGGACACATGCTTTTTTTGGGGGGGGGCCATACCCATAGCCCCCGCTTAGTCTTAGTTCTCCAAGGTCTAGCCCCCATCTCCCGAAGTATCGTTTCGAGTAACTACGAGCGAGAGGCGTTTCAGGTTTGCTGTTTTCGTTTGTATCGCCATAGAAAGTGTACAGTCTGAAATGCCCCCTAAAAAGCAGAGCGTGCGTCTGATGGCCCCTTTTGCCATGCACTGCCTGGAGTGCAGGCACTTTATTTATAAAGGCACTAAATTCAATGCCCGCAAAAAGGCAACTGGCCAGGATTATCTTGGAATTGCTATTGTTGGCTTTGATATCCGCTGTCCGCGATGCGGTTCGGAGATCTTTTTCCGCACCGATCCTAAAACAAGCGACTATATTGTCGAGAGTGGAGCGGCTCGTAATCTGGAACCCTGGCGACAAAAGGAACTTGAGAGTGAGTCCATTGGCGACCGACTGGACCGTCTTGAAGATGAACAAAAGGAAAAAGAAGTTGATCCCTTGACAAAATTAGAAGAGTCTACCAAGGAAACTGCCCTGGAAGCTGCTCGAGAACGGCAGCTGCTAGCCGACAAAAAGAGGGCAGATGCAGTACAACAGGCGGCCGAGCGGCCGTTACCAGCAGTAGACGCAAAGCCAAAGCCGACAATGGAGTTGCGAAGGCAAAAAGCAGTCCTTCCTGCGATTCCTAAAAAGAAGAAAGCATCAAGCCTTGTAAAGAAGTAATTTATTGTACATTCCTCTCCCTTTGCTTCGGATATTTAGCGTTCTAGAAAAGAACAGGACTAGACAGGAGAACTGGAGAAGAGACTGGAGAAGAGACTGGAGAAGCAAAATCAGTTAATTCATAACATTAAATAAGTATATTTTAATTAGGAAAGATCGGGAATATCAAAGTGGAAGAACGGCTTGTTGGTTGCAGTAAGCGGCACAAGATTGTGTTCACGCGAGTTGGCGCCCTGGGCTTCGATAT
Organism: Wickerhamiella sergipiensis; assembly: GCA_030563925.1. Classification (NCBI taxonomy): domain Eukaryota; kingdom Fungi; phylum Ascomycota; class Dipodascomycetes; order Dipodascales; family Trichomonascaceae; genus Wickerhamiella; species Wickerhamiella sergipiensis. Next base: position 65,699 of record JAJMKN010000035.1, read on the forward strand.
CATAAGTCTTGTTCTCGTCAGGCTCGGAAGAGGTGACATTGCCAGTCGTAAGAGCAATCTGCTGGTACAGAGGCTGGTCCTTCTCAAGATCGCCACCAAAGCCACCAGCAATGAGCGCACGACGGACCCACGGCGACAGAATGCCCGAAAAGTGGAACTCGACGTCGCGGTTGGCATACTTGATCAGCTCCTGGCGCACATCCCAAAGAGCAGTCACGGCGGTCAGATCCACGTGGGGAGTGGCCGAAAAGTCAAAGGTAACTGCGCGCAAAAACGGACGAGGATCAACATAGTCGGGGTCGAACTTGCGGTTACGCGGGCCATGGTCGTTCCAGGGACGGTCACCCAGTTTGATCGGCTTGGAGTAGTCGATATCACGCTTGGTGTGCTCCCGAATGTACAGGACCATCTTGTCCAAAGTGCGGTTGGCATTGGGGTACACCAGCGACTCATTGAACCGGTACACGAAAATACCAGGAGGAGGAGGGACGACCTGAATATCGGCATTCAGCGACTTCTGGCTCAAAGGCAACCACTTCATACCAGTGGGGTGGGCAACCTTGGGAGCCTCGCGGGGCTGCTGCAGCTGCGAGAAGCTCTGCACGGGAGTGACGGCGGTCTCCTCGACACGGGCCTGCTTGTCCAGCGAGTTCTGCTCGCTGGCATCCTTCTCATCGAGCGACTTCGCATCAGCACCCTCGGGGTTGAGAATGGTGGGGTTGTTGATGCGAATATACTCAACCTTGCCCAAAAACTCACCGCTGGGGAACGAGATCCGCAGCAGCAGAAGAACCAGAGACGCGGCCACCGAGAAGTAGATACCGGCCTCAATAGTAACAAACACACACAGGAACACATCAACCAGGAAGATGACGCACTCAATAGGAGAAATACGCCAGAACTTCCAGGTAGAGCGCCAGCTGGAAATCAGATCCACAACAGCGTGAATGATAACCGCAGCAAGAGCAGCCTTGGAGATCCAGAAAAAGGCATCAGTCAGAGCGTAGATGGCAATCAGCACACAAATACCAGTAAAGATACCGGCCAGAGGAGTGCGGACACCGCACTTGGACTTCAGGGCCGAGCGCGAGAACGAGCCAGTAGCGGGGTAGGCGTTGAAAAAGTGGCCAATCAAGTTGGTGACACCAATAGCAATCAACTCCTGGTTGGGGTTGATCCGGTAGTCATTGATACGGCCAAACGACTTGGCAATAGCAATGTGCTCCAGCAACAGAACAACAGTGGCAATAGGAAGCTCACTAGCCATATCCTTGACGATACCGGCCTGGACAGGGTGGACACCGACGTCTTGCAGACCACGGGGAACCGACTTCAAGATCGAGATCGGGAACTTGGGCTTGGCACCATGGTTGTGCTTGCGGCACACACCCCAGGAAATCAAGGTCGAGAAGATGATAATGACACCGGTACGCATGGTCGACAGGTAAAAGTAAAGCTTCTTGCGGCGAGGATCACGTTTGCTCAGGTACTCAAAGAGGTACTTGAAGAGGAACAGCAAGAACAAGCAAACAAGACCAAAAGCAGCATCGAGAGTGCTGTGCTTCAGGTTCTTAAGGGTGTTAATCACAACCATATGCGAAGCACCGCGAGTGTTGAACAAGCTGCTAATGCCCATAAGAGTAGGGACCTGGCCAACCACAATGGTAAAGGCCGAACCCGACATAAAACCGAGCACAGCAGGCATCGAAATGTAGTCGAGAATGAAACCAAGACGCAAAACACCAATACCGGCAGTGATACCACCGCAGACCAGGGCAAGCACGGAAGCAATCATGGGGGCGTTGGCCTCGGTGTACTTGCCGTGAGAGTCCTCGATAACATTGTGGACAACCTTGTAAACCTCAGCAGACATAACAGCCACGGGACCAATGGTAACATCCTTGGAGGTAGCAAAGAAGCAGTACATCATCACACCAATAAACGACGAGTAAAGACCGTACTGGACGGGCAGACCAGCAATCTGAGCATACGACATCGACTGGGGGACAACAACGACACCCACAGTGATACCGGCGACAAGATCGCTGGACAACCAAGTAAGATTGTAGCGGTAGATCCACTGAACAATCGGAAGCAAAGACAGCAGGTAGTTGCGGACTTTGCGGACCGGATGGCTTGTCACCTCGCGGATGGGGTCCATCACCGAGATAACGGGCTCATGGTATCCACGAACGGAGGTAGGAGGATTCTCTCCGTAAATGTCTTCGAAACGCATCAAGAGTGGACACTAGAAAATTTAATCGGCGTGGGTCGCAGGTTTTATCCTGTGATCGAAGGTGATGATTTCATATCACGTGCACTTGTGCAACGGCTGGCTGCAGGTGCATGCATAATGTCATGCACTCCGAGTCACCCTCCAATCTCTACAACCTCTTGGCGTATCCGATACCGTTATCGGATTGGCGTTCAGCCTCGTAGCTGTATCTATTTTAGAGAAACTTCATTATCACACTCCATCGGATCGGATTTGGAGACCAATTGTCAATCTTTTTTTTCCACATAGGTCTCGCCTTCGTCGCTATGTCAACCCTCGGGCAATACCTGGGTCGGGTCAGCCGCATATCCATGCATGATTAGAAAAGAAATTTTCAACTCCGGCTTCTACCTTTTCTCCCCACTACTGAGCGGAAAGTTTTACAGAGTAAGTTCGACATGATGAAAAAACCTTTCACAGACCTGTTCTGAACCTTTAATGAGGATTATAAATAAGATATCTGATCAGACTAACCAGTTATCTGTTGGAATATATTCTTAGCTATATAGAACCTAGTGTAGTCTCGACACATTTTTACCCCGCTCTGAGATGCCGCTATAGCCACTTTGTTGGCATGCGCCTAATCTCTACACGTTTTCATTGCATCTAGACGCATGAATGCCCTGAATCCTCTGCACCGCCATCCACGTGTCTGCGCTGCACGCGACCTCCCAGTATCACGTGAACTTGCATACCGGGCTAGTCTACCCGTGATGCCGAGACCCCAGATGGTTGCCAGACAGATGACCTACCGAAACCTCACCAGTATCTATTTGCAGGGAAAAAAATTATGGCCAACTGAGGCATTGTAACTTTGTCGGCCAATGCCGAAAAAAAAACTCTGTCAAAGCACGCACATCATGCACTGACGATCTGCCTAAATCCGTCCTGCAGCATGCAGGGTATAGCGCACACTCCGAGGCCTTATCTGCCCCGCGTTGGTAGCACGCCATTTGCAGACGATATTGTAGTTAATAGCTAGTTAGGCTCCTGTTTATAGAAATTATCAGGATATGCTGGGCAATTATTGCTCGGGATCTTCCGCTGTTGGGCCACTTTTTACCATCCGAGATCCCGCCCGCTCGAGAAAAATTCTCTTCCGGTTGCGGGACGATCATGACCCTCCTTTGATATGACATGAACGTGTTCTTTTATATCTTAAAATGTTCTGAGTTCCCTGCTAAATCAGTTTTCAATTAAAATATTCAAGTCTTCCCCTTGCATGCCGACAGGAGCGCCGAGGTTATGAGATGCGCGATCGGCACCCAGGTAGCCGCGAATGCGACCCGGGTCGACGCAGCCCCACTTGAACAGTATCAAACAATATCCAACAGATACGTCGACGGCTGAGGTTCCATCTCACTTGTGAATAACCTTCATTTTGTAGATAGTGGCCTGTTCAATAAATATTTCCACTACCAATGGAAGATCTTCTCCCGATGGGTCTGCATGACCCAGGCTCTAGACCGCAGACCAAGATTCATGTTAAACAAATTGCTCATAGAGCATTGCTAGGGGTACGGCCATAGTACTGGAACCCCCAGCTTTATATCTCATCCGGCGTTATCGCTCTTTCTGTAGTGGCTGGTTCATTGGCTACCAAGTAACAAACGAGGGATGGGTACAGATCACTACTGTGTCTGATGTGGCCCGTAGATCTAGAGTCTTTAGGACAGTCTCAAAGAGCTGAGGGCCATTCCATTCAACAAGTACCGCAGAGTAGTAGCTTCTACTCTGCGTGCATTTGATACGCCAGTTGTGCCAAAATCAGTTGATCTCTAACACCAAAATGCCTCTTGGGCCTGATATATTGCTCAAAATTTAACAGCAAGTTGTCACATCAATTCACGTGTACTTTGGACTATTAGTGCAATCAAGAATGAGCACTGGATATCTCTCAATCACATGCGGGTACCATGCCAGCCTGACGTGCTGTCACGTGTTTTGATCCATGGTGGTGCGTCGCCAGTCTTCCGGTTAAACGCGCAGAGTGACAGGGTCTCTACTAGTAAAAGAAACGCCTATTTTCCTAAATTAGTGGGCTTCTTAGTGAATCCAGGCGCATAGAAGCGTGCTTGCGTCTTGTTTTGGTGTCAGAACTAGGATTAGATCTCTTCAAGAGGTTGAGCAAGAGGAAGCGTATGTTGACACGAACCTAACAGTGTCTTTTCTTCAAGACCGTGCTAAATATTACTTTTAACAGCTTTTTCTCGAATGTGTTGGCCTGGGAAACTTAAAACGAAATAGTAGATGCTCTCCGATTGTGGATTCTTACTATGCATACTAAGTACTCATCGCATGCAGTGCGGTACGGGTTATTTCCAATGTGGTGGCCCAAATACTCGTTGTAGATAAAATTGCTCTGCGTCTTCTAGGTAGGATAATTTACATATATTTGGAGATGTCGCTTGGCATTTCCCTGATCCGAACGCTATAGTAGCGTTCCAATTGATGCAACTCCGGTTCGTCTTCACTGGTAATAAAGTTGATCGCAACACCTTTGCGACCAAACCGTCCGGAACGGCCAATACGATGCAAGTAATTCTCTCGGTTGGCAGGCAGATCGTAATTGATTACCAGAGACACTTGCTGAACGTCGATGCCTCGTGCCCACACATCCGTAGAGATCAAGACTCGGGAGGTTCCTTGACGGAACTCATGCATTACAGAGTTGCGGTCTTTTTGAGACATTTCTCCATGCATTGCGGCAACCGTGAAGTTTGCTTGCCGCATTTTGGACGACAGCCAGTCCACTTTTGCTCTTGTGTTACAGAAGATCACCGACTGTGTAACCGTCAGGGTATCGTACAGGTCACAAAGGGTATCGAATTTCCATTCCTCTTGATCGACATTGATGTAGAACTGCTTGAGACCCTTTAATGAAAGCTCATCTCGGCGAACAAGGATCCGGACAGGATCGGTCATGAACTTTTTGGTAAGGCTCAAAACCTCGGGTGGAAGGGTAGCAGAAACAACCACCACCTGGGTGCTGGGCGGAAGCAGTCGATAGATCTCGGAAATATTCTTCTGAAACCCTTGTTCGAGGAGGGTATCGGCTTCGTCCAGAATGAGCATTTTGATATGTCTTGGGGACAGGTGGGCTCTCTTGAGCATATCTCTCATTCTTCCAGGTGTTCCCGAAACAACCTGAGGCTTCTGAGCCAGTTTTTTCGCATCGTCACCGACACTTACTCCGCCAATGCAGGCATAGCAGGAGACATGCATATAGTCGCCCAGAGCAGTGATCACCTGTTGGATTTGCACAGCCAGTTCGCGCGTGGGGCTAATGACCAGAGCCTGAGTTTCCTTGCTTTTGGGTTCAATACTTTGAAGCATTCCAATGCTGAAAGTGGCGGTTTTGCCGGTACCTGACTGGGCCTGGGCAATTGTGTCTCTGCCGGAGATGATCTGCATGATTGCTCGGCTCTGGATGGCCGAAGGTTTTTCAAAGCCATAATTGTAGATACCTTTGAGCAGATTCTCTTTGAGATTCATCTTTTCAAAGCTCTTGACGGCCTTGACCTTGTCACTGACCTCGATATCCTCTTCATTAAGATCGTCCATTTGCTGAGTCAAAAAAAAGATTGAGCTTTATCTCCCCTTGTCCCTCTGAGCTTTGGAAAGATCATCCAAACAAACCGATATGACGTACCTAGTACTTGTTGGAGGTGGGCACGCAGCGGGGAAGCGTACCGTTTGCCAGGATCTCAAGAAAGTGCTTTTGGAAAACAAGGGAGACCTTAACCTTTCAATCACATTGGCTGATCTGGCCGAGTTCCAAAGCGACCCTTTCCGGCCCACCGTTGACTTTCCTGCATTCATTGACTACATCAATGGCCTGAAATCAGCCGATTCGGAAGTAGTGGTGCTTGTTCATGGTAACTATGCGCTTGCGGATGCCAAGCTGCGGGACATGGCTCAAGTCAAGGTCTTTGTGGACACAGACGCTGATTCGCGGCTTTCGCAATGGATCCTTAGAGACGTTTGCGACAAAACTCCACTTGATACCGTCTTGACAAAGTACTTGGAAAAGTGCCGCCCCGAGTTCCAAAAGCACATTGAGCCCACCAAGAAGTATGCGGATGTGCTCCTTCCCAAGGGCTCGGACACTCTAGGTATCATGGTTATGGCCACAAGCATGCTTGACCAGATCCGCCTTGCTGGAGTGGGCGATAGCCAGCCCGTGGTTCCTATTTTGACTTCGTTGGACTTGCGTCGCGAGGTGCTCGAGGAGGACCAGCGTTATTACGCCGCCATTTAAGGTGTAGAAAGTATTATTTAAACTACCAAAAAACTTGTCTAAAAAGGCGTGTGACCAGAATCGTTTTTTCGGCCTTTTGGAGCAACTGTATAGTCATATCTAGCGAGCCAAAACGAGGTATTGTGGTGCATGAACAAGGAGTGAAACCTGACCCCACACTCACCCCCCCCTGAGCCCCATAGGTAAACATTGCGGCCCATCCCAACGTAACCCGTAACCACCCCTCTTGTGAACCTCCGATGGTGGATAAGGATCTTGCCAATTTGGAGGCATTATATGCAGAGATTTTAGGCTCAGATGACTCGGACACAGCGGCCGACGATGGCAAAGTGCCTGACAAGACCGACAAGGCTCTGGCCAGCAAACAAAAGCCCACTGACCCAGCGGCTAAGCCGGCGTCGACGGAACCATTGAAAAAGGCGGAGCCACCGAACACCCCACTCAAAAACGTGAAAGAAAGTGATATCCCTGTGGAACGGACTGATAAGGCGCCGCGCGCTGCGGCGGGCAAAGAAGATGCTGTCAAAAGCGACCCCCACGAAGAAGTTGCTGCTGCTGCGGACAAGCCGGAGCAGGGTAAACAGGCGAAACCGTCGGCAGCTTCCCCGCATACTGTCTCGAAAGAGTTGAAAGAAAGCCCCAAGAAGGATAAGGAAGCTGGCACATCTCAATTGGAGACCGAAGACTCTGAAAGAGATGATGCCGACGATGCGTTGGATGTGATGGCTGCCGCCATTGCTGCTGCCACCAAACCCACCAAAGGCCCCCGCGATCTCGAAGCACCGTTATCGCAGACGTCGGACGTTCTTGGTGATAAGCTGAAATCTGTGGATACCACCGGAGATACTGCGTCAGTGATCGAGCCGCCCAAGGGCAAGCAAGAAGTGCCCAACAAGGCCCTGGACGGTCCTCTGCCCAAAGTGCCGCCGCTTCTTGAGGAGATTGAGAACCATCTGCCCGCCAATGACTTGCCCGAGTCTGTAGAAATTGCAAAGGGCATCCGCGTCCCTAAAACCAACCGCAAGCCCGCACCCTCGCAGGTGGTGGACAGCGAGCCGGTTGCCGTGGAGACCGAAATCAAGGTGCTTGCAGCCAAGGACATCGCCGAGAAGAAGGCTCTTTCCGAGAAAAAGGCAGCCACCCGTCCTGTGATCGATACCAAGCAGGCCCAGCGCTCGTCTGTGTCCTCGACCTCTTCGTCTTACTCGCCTGTAAGTGCCGGCGTCACCGTGCGACGGGTCTCGCAGATCTTTACTCCGGACGGCGTGCCTAATATTGAGGTCGACGCAGTTACTGATGATATCGATAGTGCGGTGGATGAGGAGCTTAAGGTGGACGCGGACACTGCGGCAGTTGATGCTCAAAAGTCCAAGACTGCAGAGCCCGCGAAAGCTGAGCCCAAATCTGAGGCGAAATCAGAGGCGAAATCAGAGGCGAAATCAGAGCCCAAATCAGAGCTCAAATCAACGCCCAACTCAAAGCCCGAATCTGAGCGGAAATCAGAGGCCAAATCGGAGCCTACGAAAGCTGAGCCTACCCCAGTTAAGGAAGTGCCGAAGGTTGATGGCGCGGGCAGAACCGACAACACAAAGGGAGGCTCGAAAGACGTGGCTACTGATGCAGCGCTTGTATCGAAGCCTCTGTCTGCCCAAAAAGAAGCCTCCAAATCCGAAGTCAAGTCCGAGTCTGAAGCGCCTGCGGTTGCGAACCCAGCCAAGCCTAGCTCTGAAAACCAAGCAGAGGCCACTGGGGCACCGGCCAAGAAAAAGTCTCAAAAGAAAAAGAACAAAAATAAGAAAAAGAAGGGAGCCAACAGCTTGCCAGGCACTCCTACGCTGGCGGCACCTGAGGACGAGCCAAGCGAGCGTTCTAAGGATGCAACCGTGAACCCACTAAAGGACCAAACCAAGCCTGATGAGAGCATTCCCAACGAGAAGGCCGAGGACGCTGAACCCCTTACAGCTGCCGTCGCGGCGCCGTCGACGTTGGTGGCCGAGAAAGCGGCAGGGGCTGCTAAGGCTGGTGACAAGAGCAACGCTAATGCTGAGAGCACTGCAGTAGTTGGCAAGATTTCTTCCAAGGCCGAGCCCGTGAAAGCTACTATTGTCCCGCCAGTTGAGGAGACGGAGGTAGAGTCGTCCAAGAAGATCACAGAGGCAGATAACGCAGCAAAGGAAGAGGCCCCTAAGCCGCATAAGCCACCTAAGTTGCCTAAGTCGCCCAAGCCCGAGTCCAAGCCGGAGCCCAAGCCGGAGTCCAAGCCGGAGTCCAAGCCCGAAGCCAAGGAAGATCAACCCAAGGAGATTGCGCAGCCTGACGCCAAGACCACCGCTGAGCTGGACTCACATGCAGTGTCACCGCCAGTCGTCAAACTCGACCCTAAAGAGTCCGCCGCTGTTGCAGAATCAGCCAAAGCCGATGGACCCGACTCAGTTAAAGAGACGCCTATCAAGCCTGAGCCGCCTAAGGACGATCCCGCATCTGCCAAGTTACAGGCTGTGGACTCTGCTGTGAGCACTCCTGAGGCGGCGGAGCCTTCCAAGGAGCCCTCGCCTTCCAAGGACCCCTCTGAGCCTTCGCAGAAGCCTTCCACAGAGACAAAGCCTGTTGTCGACAAAGGACACGAGGCTGACGGCACGGACAAACCAGACACCGATACAAAGGCAGACACTCACGCGTCAGAGAAGGCAGAAAAGGCGCCTGTGGACACCGAGGGCACCACAGATGCCCTGAGCACAAAGGGCGCTAAGGGTCACTGTGCTGTTGATGAAGTTGGGGAAGCCAAGACGGAGAGCAAGCCAGAACCTACAGAGAGCAAACCTGAAGGAAAAGGGCTGTTGGGCTCGCTGGCTGCTGCGGCAACAGCCACTGCTGCCGCGGCGGCCGCCGCAGTCACAGGCTCGACGGAAGGTCCCGACGAGAAATCTCATTCGGCCGAAAAGGCAGCAGAGAAAGGTAAAGTCCCTGAAAAGGCTCCCGCTACCGAGAAAGCGCCTGCCGCCACAAAAGCTAGCTCCGTTGACAACACAGTCTATCTGTACGTGTCATTAGCCAGCGGCGTGCGCGGCAAGATGTCTGCGTTCAACAAGGCCACTGCGATTCTCAAGGCCTACAACATCGAGTTTACCCCTGTGGAGGTGACGATGGACGAGGCGGCGCGGCGGCTATGGAAGCACAAAGGTGCCGACAAGAACAAATCGCTGCCGGCAGTGGTTCGCGACCGCGAGATCAAGCTGGACTATAACGAGCTACTTGAGGCCAACGAGAACGAGGAGGTCGACGAGATCATCTTCGATGACTTTTAGAGTAGTATTGAGATAGGAAGCGCCTCGTGCATCTGCCATACGACTAGATCAGAGCTAGAAAAATGGACTCAGCGTCTGAAGAAAAACCCCAGCGTAGTCACAGGAGCAGTCCAATAGGCGCTCTTGCGTCAAAATCGGATTGAGGCTGCAGCCCTTACCCATGACCACGGTACCTGCAGCTCGCCCGATTCGGATGGCAGAACACTGCTCCATAATCTTGGACTAAACAATCACCATAATCCCACAAAAATATATATAAAAGGAACTCCTTGGGACTTCGCTTTCCATCCCTCTTATCCTTTCGATTCTGGGCGCTGAAGAACAACTTCCACAAGCGCACTAACAACCGAAAGCCCGTACCACAGTACCACCTAACTGCCGCATCTGCTAGACATGACCGTGCCTAACTCCGTTGCCAACAATTGCCCCGAGCAGA